>JBAIZL010000004.1:67058509-67108509 GCA_036971475.1 Prosapia bicincta
GTACCAAAGCAAAATTAATGATGACGAGCTTTGTTAACCAAACTTCGCCGACTTACAAGACTCTTCTATTTAAATTCTACTTTGAGCGGTATTTTCTCTTTTTCAGTATCTCCACCAGCCGTGCCCCACCACTATTTTCGTGGATCTGATGTGCCTGGCTGGAGGAGAAAATAGGGTGGAAGAATCTAAAGATGTAGTATTTAGTAACAAGGTTGCTATTTAACTTACGCGCAGTTCTATTTAACAAAACTTTGCTGTAATAAGTTATGAACACGACTTTAAGTGTTTATTGCTACTACTTTTGACCATATTTATAACCCGTTGCTTTTTCACGGTCTTAGAACAAACAAAATAGATCCCTAAAATAGAACCTAATCTTGTACTCTCCGGAGTCATAAGTCTTACGGAACCGGATAATGGTATTGAACCGGTTTAATTAAAAATATAAAAAGGTTATAACAAGATTTAGGTTCAATCCAACTGTTTAGAGATTATTTAAAGCCTTCCTAAGGAGACTAGTTTAGGAAAGTAATTACGAATATTCTATGTTTGTACTCAAGTGGTTCAGGTATAGTTTGTCGGAAAGCTTCTGTGGTTTGGATCATATTTCACGATACGTTTGCTTCTCTCGCATACTAAATTATTTAAAATTTAGGCAGTGAGATTTACGAGTATAAGTCTCTTATAAGTCTTTCAATTATATCTGAGTGCTTTTAGACTGCATTAGTGACAACTTAAAATTATCTTGTAAATATAAATAAATGCACCAAATTTTTTTTACCGATATGCAATACAATAATATATCTTTATCTCTCCTTATTTCTATGCAATATCGGTTACAATGTAAGTCTCTTACGTAACAACTCGTGGGTTGTAATATATATATTTATATAAATATAAAATACGTTTTCTTGTTTAATAATTTAAAACAACATAGGTTATTCAAATACAAGAATATTTATTAATTTATATCCAAAGCTTTTCGTTGGTAAACAGTACCAACATCATCAGGAATGAAAAGCTATGTAGATGATGGAATGTATATATCAAACAATAATAATATAAATTTAACAAATATTTTGGATAAAATAAATAAATTTAATCATAAAATCAAATTTACTTATGAAATTGAAACAAATGATAAAATAAATTTTCTAGATTTAACAATAAGAAGAAAAAATGAAAAATTTTAGTATATGATATACTGTAAACCAACTTTAACAAACCAAATTATACCAAATAATTCTAATCATCCATATAATCAAAAAATGGCTGTTTTATATAACTTATTATATAGAATGCATAAAATACCCATGAATGAAGAAAATAAAATAAGAGAAAAAAACATAATTTATCAAATTGCATTAGAAAACGGTTATAAAAAGAAAACTGTTGACAAACCTAATTATAATATTTTTAATAAACGAAATAATAATTTAATTTGCAATAGTAATAATAATACAATATGGACTTCATTTTTATTTATAGGCCATGAAATAAAAAATATCACCAAATTATTTAAAAATACAAATATCAAAATTGCATACAAAACTAATAACATAATAATAAACATAAAAAATAACAATATGAAATAATTAATATGCATGAAAAAGGTGGTGTTTATAAATTAGAATGCGAAAACTGTAATAAAGCTTATATAGGTCAAACCAAGAAAAAATTAAAAGAAAAATATAAAGAACATTTGAATGTCTATATTAATCTAGAAATATATAAATCAAATTTTGCAAATCATTGTATTAATAATAAGCACCAATTTCCAAATATAGAAAACATGAGACTTATAAAAGAAATTAATAAGGGATTAAGAATGAATATATATGAAGCATTCGAAATATATAAACACAATAATAATAACAAATTAATAAAAGAACAAATACAAATACATTCTAAATTTGATACTATATTCAATGTCTATAATGTTACAACAACAAAATAAATTTGGCAATTTGTATAAATTTAGCAACAACTCTGTTTCTAATTTAACATATGTTTTAGGCCTATAGCTTTCATTATTGTAATTTTCATTCCTGATGATTTTGGTACTGTTTACCAACGAAATGCTTTGGATATAAATTAATAAATATTCTCGTATTTGAATAACCTATGTTGTTTTAGTATATATATAAATATCGCAATATGTATTCCGCAGAATTGTTTAATATTCCTGATGATGTTGGTACTGTTAGCCAACGAAAAGCTTTGAATTGTAAATTCAATTATAATTTTTGTATTTGTATTTTGACTAATGTTCTTTATATATATATATATATATATATATATATATATATATCCCTTTCATGACTCATAATAAACTAACGTATGCTAAACAAAGTCAACTTACCTCACCCCGACGTTATTGTTAGAACTGTAACCGCTGATGACCAGAAACCTATTTGCCTGATAAAGCTACAAAGTTTCTAATGCTATGGAAGGGTGTCTGTTCCGCAGAGAAGTCAAAATTAATTATCGACGTAATTTATTTGCGTGCTTGTATAATTTGCATAAATATTGAAGGGGTTAATTGGTTGCGGAGTGGCCAGTTTAAATAATCACGTGCAATAGTAATCCAGGCACTGGAAATAAAGTTATAAGCTTTGCGAATAAACTGTCCCGGGCGTTATTTATGGGGCAGTTAATCAACGTGTAACGGGGCAGACATCCGAAGGCCAGCTTTTGGTGTGCGGTTTGAATCAAGAGTAAGAGCAGACATTGTTTGCCTAGACAATACGATAGTCCCGTGACGTGTATTTAAATTAAAAATACAAAGATATGCTAATTTTGTCGGTATTTATTTACCTGTTGTCATAAGTATAAAAAATTATGTTGAATTTAACGCTTCATTTTAGAAACTGTTATTTTAATACTATACCCGTTTAAACAACCCTATTTTACCCCTTTAGGGAACATTTACACCTTATACAAAGTACCCTTCCCATATATGTCATAATTTTCCCCTATTCCGGTAAAAGACATCCTTACCGACCTAACTTCCTAATTCTTTTCACAAGGGAAGGCGTCCGGGGAAGTGTTCTCCCTGTAGACCACATACAAAGAGTCGGTCTACTTCAGGAGCTCACCTTCCACATTTAACCCATGATCCTTTAGATCAAGTGTTCCCAAACTTTTTTGTCTACGCCCCCTTCTCTCGAAATGGAATCCTTCCGCGCCCCTCCACTTTAAACTATAGATAAATGGTATGGGCATATGAAAAAAAAATCAAATATGATATATATATTTAAAACAATTTATTAATTTATAAATACTTTCACAAGAAACATGATATAACTTTTCAAATTTTTGCAAGGTAAATTTTTACTGATAAGAGAAAAATCTGATAGTGAGATGCTTGAGCTTGCATTTTTTCACTAGCACGTCTATTTAAGGTTGAATTTTTGTAAGGGCTCAATCCAAGTCATTTACAATATCAAGTTTGTTCCTGTAATATTACATATACAGTATTTAATATATATATTCTTATTATTTGCCAACTGGTCTCGCGCCCCCCTGACTTGCCTTCACGTCCCCCAAGGGATGCCCGTTCCCCAGGTTGGGAACTTATGCTTTAGATCATCTACCAGTCTGTTTCATAGAACAGACTCTGATCCTTCCTATATTCATAATGTTCTTTTATGCTTAGAGGAAATTTACACCGTATTTATTCGGATAAACCTAAAGATCCTGTATTAGTTTTTCAGTATCGTTTAAAAATGTTTTGTGCTTTATAAGTGTCCTAATCTACTTACCATATGAAAATAAGTACTTAGGGTCATAACTAGGACAATAAAGGGAGGTAAAGAGTAGTGCTGGCCACCCTGCCTTCCTTAGAGACTGTGAGGTCCAAGTAGGCTCCTCCATGTTTCCTCTAGAACAGGGGTTCTCAACCTTTTAGGCTCTGAGCCCCCCTTCACACTTTGGTGTGAGGTCACGCCTCCCTTCACGGATCAAGTTAATTTAGACTTATATATGATAAATTTACTTACAATATGTTTAAGTAATAACCAGAAAAATGTTCGCTACTTTTGTAGTGCTAGTGTGAGGGCTGGCACTGTTTCTCGTTAACTATTTTTTGTATGTTTGGATGAAATTTTGACAAAGAACACCGCAGGTCACTTTCCACATCTAGTCTGGCTCGATATTTAGATTTTATATTAGCCAGGGCTGAAAATCCTGTCACGCATAGATAAGTTGATGAAAATTGTACAAGCAACTTGACTGCCTCCATTGCTACTTCTGGGTAAACAGGAAGATATATTAGCGATCTTCGAGATCCATGTTTGAGAAATCCAATTTAGCTTTGGAATCACATTGCAAGTCAATTGTTTGTTCTTGAATGTGATCAGGAGGTATATCAATGTTGGTTTGAAAGGGGTCTCTTGTTAACTTGAATTCCCAGTTTCCGAGCTTATATCTGGGAAATAGGCTCAAATTTTGTTCTTCAGAGACAACAAATGCTCAGATATTAGGTCCTTCATTTTATTTACTAGGTATTTTGGAAGACTTTGGGTATCATCGACGAGATTTTGGAAAGGAAGAAAAGTTCGTTGAGTAAAGAAATAGAGCTTTATAGCTCTATTAAGCTATAAAGAAATTTCAATGATTGTGTTTTTGTGTCCAACATAAAATTAAATTTTTTTAAAAAGTTGTTGACGCCTCCCCTGGAATTCTTCTACGCCTCCCCAGGGAGGCGCGCCCCCCAGGTTGAGAACCGCTGCTCTAGAAAATATTGATGGTATAAAAGTGGTCATAATTATCATTACTCGGGAACAGAACTTATCGTGATTCCTTTCTGTTTAAGAAACAGAACTTTCTTTCTGACAAATTCCATTTGGGTTGTCTTTGTACCGTGTACAATACGTAGGACGGATCTGATACAACCGGAAAAACTTGTCTGTGAGAAGGATTAGAAGCTGTAAGCCAACACAAGTGAAGGCTTGCCTAATGTAATGTGTTTTCACCTACAGTCGTGTCGCGGAAGTATATTGTTTCTGTACTTACGTTAAAGGCTCCCGTGTACCTTGCTATACAGTACGCACCTCGTGTCGGCTCCCCTAATGTTATCAATTTTTTTCGCTTCGAATTTCAATATTTTAATTGGTTCTGTGGTATCATTTCTTGGCAATCGTAAATTCTTACAACTTCCCCCAATAATATCATTAGTGCTTTACCATTTATTCTATTTTCCATACGCCTTGCCACAGTAAAATATATGCCCAGCGCCAACTGTTGGCAGAAACTACAACCAACTGCTAACGCAAATACAAATACCTTACGTCCGTGCATTAATTAAAATCCGACGAAGTTTTATAGCAGACAAGTGATTTGATTTTGTAGTTTCTACTCGGGAAAACAGCTGCAGACAGAGGGAAAGGTTGGGTATCTCTCGCAAGGTCAAGTCCGACCCCGATCTTCCGGGACACGACGGCTCCGTGCGTACGGACGTCGGTTTGACACGACCTTTACCTCACCTAAGCAGTACGTCCGCGCTGCAAGCAGAGCCATATAGACGCACGACACGTACTCCAGTGTCAGGGTCTTGCCGAGGAGGCACGTCTCGCACTGTCGTACAGGTCACCGCTACACCGAATGGCAGGGTGCCAGGATTGGGCGTAGGCTAATGACTGATAAATAAGTTTTAGTGTTCACTTTTAAAAAATATAGGTAACAGTGAAACTGACTTGGTTTAATGTGTTTACGACACAGTTGTGTGGGAATTAATTACGGTTGAAACCGAAAAATTAAGTAATTTATTTATTACAAAAACAACAAAGAGTTTATTAGTGTAATTATAATTATAAACAATTACTGCTCTATCCATTTAGGAGCTCCTATTTCCGAGAAAACCACCAAGAGTAACGCGTATTGTCTCAAACCCACTGCAGTCTTGGTAAAAAAAAGATCCAAATATTCATAAACAAAAAAGCCTTGAAGGTATTGAGCTCTCCCAGAGTAACTTGGCAATTGCATACACTGATGGTTCCTCAGATAAACTCCTCAATAAGGGTGGTGCAGACATCCTCTTTCTTCTTCCGGATGGAAGTAAAAGCCAATATGAAAATAATAAATGCCTGATTGCCTCACATTTCACCAGCGAGCTTTTGGCGATTAAGGAAGCTGTCGCTCTCTATCTAAATGGCTCCATTTGTTTAGGCCCAACAGACGGGATAGTAATTTTCTCTGACTGTGAATCTGCCTTAGTAGCAATAACAAACGGAGACACAAACATCACCTCTGTGATAAATGTATTGCTTTAGAGTTTGCACTGTAAGGGGAAATCATGTCATCTACAAGGGATCCATGCACAGGTAAATATCGAAGGCAATGAGTGTGGCGACTCATTGGGCAAAGAAGCCTGTGCGGACGATGAATCTAAAATTACCATTACACTTGGAGATGCGAACGCAGTGTCCCAAAACAGGCTCATAGTTCATACCTTTAGGAGGCTACTTATCACCGACTTCAATTGTGCCAGAAATTTGACATTTTTCATTGTCAGACTAAGAACCAATCATTTCAGAGGCATGAAAATTCTTCCAGACAAGACCAGGACATACGTTACCTGAAGGAACTGTCAGGATGTCTAGCTAACGCCGAGACACATTTTTTATTGCCCAGCACTCATGCCGCATATTTTGAAGTTGGGGATGGTGCCATTGAAGATAATCTGAAGCTGTTCTCTTTAGCCAAAACGCGCCGGAGGTGGCGTTACTACTGTCCGGACTTCGATGTTGTCTAGAACTCCATGGACACAAAAACAACAACTAATATTATCCCTTGCTAAATTCTTTATGTATGTGTCTAACCAATTACCATCATCAGAAGATTAAAAAATAAACTGGGAATTAACTCCTGAATCTAGAATTCAGTCTACAGTTTATTTGTAACCTCCTAATGATGTTAACTGTGTTAGTGAAATGCGCACAAAGGTCGTACCAATAGAATAATTAATTGTTTATTAATTATTATATGTTTTACTTATAAACAATATAATTTTTTGATTGTACTGTCATAACAAAGTAAGATGTGTATTTAATTTTTATTAAATTCCTTTTATCAGCTCCCACTTTTCTGTTATATATCTTATACAAATTCCTTCTATCAGCTCCTACTTTCCTGTTATATATCTTATACAAATTCCTTCTATCAGCTCCCACTTTCCTGTTATATATCTTTTACAAATTCCTTCTATCAGCTCCCACTTTCCTGTTATATATCTTATACAAATTCCTTCTATCAGCCCCCACTTTCCTGTTATATATCTTATACAAATTCCTTCTATCAGCTCCCACTTTCCTGTTATATATCTTATACAAATTCCTTCTATCAGCTCCCACTTTCCTGTTATATATCTTATACAAATTCCTTCTATCAGCTCCCACTTTCCTGTTATATATCTTATACAAATTCCTTCTATCAGCTCCCACTTTCCTGTTATATATCTTATACAAATTTCTTCTATCAGCTCCCACTTTCCTGTTATATATCTTATACAAATTCCTTCTATCAGCTCCCACTTTCCTGTTATATATCTTATACAAATTCCTTCTATCAGCTCCCAATTTCCTGTTATATATCTTATACAAATTCCTTCTATCAGCTCCCACTTTCCTGTTATATATCTTATACAAATTCCTTCTATCAGCTCCCACTTTCCTGTTATATATCTTATACAAATTCCTTCTATCAGCTCCCACTTTCCTGTTATATATCTTATACAAATTCCTTCTATCAGCTCCCACTTTCCTGTTATATATCTTATACAAATTCCTTCTATCAGCTCACACTTTCCTGTTATATATCTTATACAAATTCCTTCTATCAGCTCCCACTTTCCTGTTATATATCTTATACAAATTCCTTCTATCAGCTCCCACTTTCCTGTTATATATCTTATACAAATTCCTTCTATCAGCTCCCACTTTCCTGTTATATATCTTATACAAATTCCTTCTATCAGCTCCCACTTTCCTGTTATATATCTTATACAAATTCCTTCTATCAGCTCCCACTTTCCTGTTATATATCTTATACAAATTTCTTCTATCAGCTCCCACTTTCCTGTTATATATCTTATACAAATTCCTTCTATCAGCTCCCACTTTCCTGTTATATATCTTATACAAATTCCTTCTATCAGCTCCCACTTTCCTGTTATATATCTTATACAAATTCCTTCTATCAGCTCCCACTTTCCTGTTATATATCTTATACAAATTCCTTCTATCAGCTCCCACTTTCCTGTTATATATCTTATACAAATTCCTTCTATCAGCTCCCACTTTCCTGTTATATATCTTATACAAATTCCTTCTATCAGCTCCCACTTTCCTGTTATATATCTTATACAAATTCCTTCTACCAGCTCCCACTTTCCTGTTATATATCTTATACAAATTTTCATTCGTTAATAAAATGCGTCGTTATTCATCCTGTCAAGTTCAAATACATTGCTTTCAACGTATATTGGATGACAATTGATGTTCATACAGGTTTTACTAATAACTATTTAATAATTTAATTATAATAATAATGGGATCTAGGTCGGATTCGAACTAAGTATCTTCATGTCCGAAGTCTGCCGCTTAAGCACTGAGGCAACTTTCCTGATGCACTTATCAAAGATGTAGGCCCTGTATGAATTCTTTTGCCCACATCTGGTTGCAGTCAAAACCTAGATTGCACATCCTTAAATTGATGCCATGGTTACCACATAATATCATAAACAATCCGCAACGATTAAAAATTGATGAAGACAATAAAATAAACAAACAAACTTGATAAACGGTATCGAACCTTGCTTTAAAAACGGACAATCCGAAAGGAAAGCGAACAGGAACTACAACACAGTGCAAGCAATGAGAAATAGAAAATCGTATAAATTGTAACAAACAAAAATAATAGACCGACACTAGATTTAGAAAGGAAAATGGAAAATTGAAAGGAAATTCAATTTATATATTGCCACTTAATATTGTTATTCTGACACTTGTATATACATAGTATTTATATTAATTGTAATTATTCAAAAAAATTAAAATATTTTAAAAAAATTTAAAGAGGTATTTTTAAATTTATGTTACTTGTTTAATATAAATCAGTTACAATGTGCTTTAATTTTTTTTTTTTTTGTATTAAAACTTTAGTAACAAATTGAACGTTTCAAAGAGCTATAAATGTCACAGTAAAAATTCGTCTGTTTATGTGTGTGTGTGTGTGTGCGTGTGCGTGCGTGTGTGTGTGTGTGCGCGCGCGCGTGTGTGTTGTGCGCGCATGTGTGTGTGGGTGCGTGTGTGTGTGTGTGTGTGTGTGTGTGTGTGTGTGTGTGTGTTTGTACGCGCGTATGTATGTGTAAGATCGCGCGTACGCACGTGTATATGTGTATGCTTGTGAGCCCGCGCGTGTGCGCGTATGTGTGTGATGTAATATATACGAGTATAAAATGTTCTATTTTTAATGTTCTTAGTTTTCGAGTTTATAAATATGGAGCTCAAGTTTTAACTCATAAATAAAATAATTTCCCCTCTTATATTAAGGGTTACAACTTGAGCGAAGCCCAATGATTCGATTAATTATTACTATTACGGGTTAAATTATTGCCCGCCCTTTATGATGGTCATCATAACTGAATTATTTTACGTCCCTTATAAAATATTGTACAAGTTTTAAAACTTTTAATGGCGATATCAAACGCCAGACTTTATTGCCTGTACATCGTTCAGAGACAGTAAGTTACTGCTGAAGCCACGTGGCTGTAAATTACGTCACTATGAAGCGGCCAGTTGGTTCGAGGCACAGTGAAACATTGTAGCGGAAACGGAAAATAAGAACTAAGCATATTGTCAATAAGAACACTAATATATCCTCTTGAGACAGTTGGTTAGACGTAACAAAATATGTTTATATAAAATAAGAATTATAAATAAAAAAACTACATTTTTTTACTTTATTTATTTTATCTGTGCACTCTCTGTCCGTATAGCCTACTAACGCACTCTCATCGATGTTTGTGGAAACGCAGTTTCATGACTTTACAATATTGGGAAATAAGCTATTTAACGGTAGGTCAGGTGGCGGGTAATTCTACTAGCCGTACGTAGTGTAAGGGTGATAAGGCAAAGAGAAATAGAGGCGAAATGTGAGAGGCAAGTTCAAGGGGGTTTGCTTCAGAGATGGCTTGTTTAGGTGTGTGTGTGTGTGCGCTCGCGCTCACGTGTGTATATGTGTGCGTGTGCGTGTGTGTACATATTTCTTTTTTTCTAATATTATTTTAAAAAACAACTATATTTTGTCATAGTTTGAATGACGTCTGTTACAGTATTCCTTTTAATAAATAACATAAAGTCAAGGAAAGTTACGTTTGGGTGAAATGAAAATAAATTTGGTATCAATCTGTTATTCAGGGTTATTTAAATATGTTAATCCTTGACATTTTTCCGTCAATCATTTCCATTTTTTGGAGGGCGTAGGTAAATATAAAGCTCACCGAGTGATTCCATTAATAATGTAAATTCATTAACTAGACAGAATACAGCGGGTTCGTTCAGTTGTCGCTAAAAACTTGCTTAAATAATTTATCAAGATTTTTTTAATATCAAATCACATTACACTGTCACTTACGTTTAGTTAGACGGGTGGAAGTAATTGCGCATAATTTCACTAAGGAGCCCAGTTTATAAAAAAGACTTGTATGAGCGGGTCCGAGTAGGTTACAAGTTTTTACGTGTCCACGACTCCAGAGCTTGTAGCGTGTAATTGATTACACGATATTTATGACGATCCGCGTTGTCGCCGATCGTTAAAGTTGGTGAAGTGCCAGCACGGAGTCGACAATTTCCTGTTGTATTAATGCGCCCTTTATTGGCGGCTGGCTGTATAACGCCAGCGAATAGGGTAAATCGTTTACCCAATGGACCAGAAACTTCTTTTGACCCAGAAAATTTTACAATTATTTTCATAGGTGTAGATTTAAAAGTTAGATTATGAAAAACTAGTAAATTATCGAGTTAATCTAGATCAACAGCGTTTCTCAAGTCTGATAGGATTTCTGCTGTATGATGAAGGTAGACAATAGGAGTGATTGAAATTAACAACTTTGGCCAAATGAGGCGTGGTTTTGCCCACTCCTTTTTTAGTAGCCTTTCGTCTCTCTTTTGTAACCCTATCTTCCATATAATTTATTTTATCTCTTTTGTTTTATTCTGTCCTCGGCTACACGTTTCCTTTACCTCAGGGACACTCACACTATGGCCCCACACATATAACCACCCCTAACTTGTGGTATTAAACCAATTGGTCCTTCCCTTAACAATAGAAATGTAATAGCTCTGTTAATTAGCCTAAAAGGTATAAGCTACACAATTATCCAATAGGTTATAGGTCACGCAATTAACCTTTAGCCTAAGTAATAAGTCATATATTTAACATATAGTTTATAAGCCACTCAATTAGTCTATGTTTATTAGGTCTCGCAATTAGCCTATAGGTTTCATGTCACATAATTGGCTTATAGGTTATAGGTCGCACAATTATCTTATAGGTTGTATAGCCTACGTTACGACTTATAATTTATGTTACATGTGATATGTCACGTAGTTATCATTTATGTAGTAGATCACGAAAATAGCCTACAATAAATACGTCAAGCACTTGGCCTATACGTTTTAGGTTATATATATGTAGATCATAGGTTATAGTTTGCGCAATTACCCTGTGGGTAACAGGTCACACAGTTAGAGTATAAGAATTAAACCACATAATTAACCTAAAAGTTATAGGTCTTTAGCCTGTAGCTTATAGGTCGCGAAGTTAGCTTATAGGGGCTACGTAGGCAACATATAAATTAATCACGTCACCTGTACAGTAATAGTTATGCAATTGTTTTCACCTTTTTCTACAGCATCTAAATATAATTCGAAGGAGAATGAATCCATAGAACGTGACATCATTTCGGAATTTTTACGTGAGTGCGTAAATGTGAGACCAACGGATTGGTTGTGAAGCTTTCACAGAGTCACATATGGCAAAGCTAACCTTTATGTTTCCATTTAGCCTATTAGTAGTCCGGAGACGTGTTTTAATCATATTTAGCGAATTTGTTTACATATTTAAAAATATATTTTCGATAGAATCGTATAATAACATATGATTTGATACAACACTGTTTTACTTACTCATACGTTACTTTACTTTCCATATTTTACGTTATCAGTAAGTTAAAGTGTGTATAACTCAAGGACCGTTGCTGAGGGCAGTGGGCATGTCGCCTCAGAAGGGGCGTAAGAGGATCACGATTGTGCAGGGAAGAATGGAATGCAACCTTGGGGTGCAACAAATCCAAGGTACTGTGAGATTACTCGGGAGATTTGTGGGGCAAAGAACTACTCTCCTTAAGTAGACCTCAACTCAGAGTTACTGTACAGCTGGTCACAGGTCATGGAAATCTGAGGAGGTTCCAATACAACATTGGAAAATCTAGGTCTCCTGTGTGCAAGATATGCGACGAGGACCAAGAGGAAAGCCCAATCCACGTACTTGTGAGTACCCTGCTTTGGGAGCTGTAAGGAGAAAGTGGTTTGGCAGGTATGTACAACAGAGGAAATCAGAAGATTTAGCATCAGGTGGGTACTTGATTTCTGCAAAGAGGTAGGAGTACAAAGGCTGCAGCTAAGTGCTCTACACCGAAAAAAAGGTCCCTTCCAGTTTTAGTAATAATAATAATAAGTTAAAGTGTGTATTTAAGAAATTAATTTTATTTGCCATTACGTAAAATATACTTACTCTATCTCTTACAGGTTACTTCTGAACGACTTTAACTTTAATTAGTTCTCTTAATATGATGTATTTTGTCATATATATATAATTAATAAATTAAAAATATTTCAAAAACAAGAATACTTTTAATGAATATATTTATTCAAATATTTTCGCCGATAAAATAGTACCAGCATCTTCAGGAAAATAATTATCTAATAAAATATTTTAAAAAATTAAATCATATGTCATATATATATATATATATATATATATATATGTTATATATATATATATATATATATATATATATATATATATATATATATAGTTAACAAAATAATTAATTATTTTAATGAGAACCTCTTTTATGTTACAGGTATGTTTTGAAAAATCTTACCTCGTGAACTCTTCTCTTTGTAAGTAAGTAATCAATATTCTCAATAATTTCTGTAGAACGTAGTAAACATATACTGATTGTATGAGCACTGCTTGGCAAGTAGGATCAATTCTATTTGAACTTTTGAAATACGTTGCTATAAATAATCTGTAAAACCTGATACAGTTACAGAAGAATGTCTAATAATAGAAACATTATAGAATGCTGGTCTGTGTGTCTATTTGTCAGCATTTCTGTTTGTGAGAAAGGTTTAGTATTTATGGAAGATATTAAATACGCATTTGGCTGTAACTTTCCACAAACTATGATTTTATTTTACAGAATGACAGCTGCAAATTATAATTTAATAGTTATGACTGAAATTAACTTCAACGCCTTTTTCAAAATGCCGACTACTCAATCAAGGATGGGGGTAGTAGAATGAGACTTTACAGCAACATTAGGTTTAAATATAACATAGGCTATAAACGGAAGCCAGAGATCTTCAGGCCAATGACCTTACTTCCGCGAATAGTAGCGCAGGTAGATTCTTTGATCTAAGTATACACTTTTAGGAGTTTTAAAGCCATTACACTGTCTGTATATTCTACCTAGGATTGTTAGCATAGTTAGGGAAAGCCTCCCTCCCCAGAAGAGGGTATATAATGCCAGTACGTATGCAGAACCATCTCCTGTGGCGGAACTACTGTCTACCGGGTCGTAAAGAGGTGTCTACTAGTCACCCAAGCAGAAGGCTTTCCTCCAGAGCCTTGTGACAAGACAAACTTCCTCTTCGCTTGTAGTTATTACGATGACGTCATACGCAGCTTTTGCGTTTTAATGTTGATTTTCCAAATTGAAACACTATCAGTGACGAGACTGTACCAAATGCCAAACACATGGTCCTGTTGTACACACGAGTGGGCGAACTTGTGCAATCTTTGTGCTCTATTTATTACACATTTGCGAACGCAAACCCAATCAAATCCGAACAGCATTTTGCTTATCTGTAATTAGAATCAGCATCTGGCAATGCATTAGATCTCTCATAGCGATAGCATTAAGCGTACAGCATGTGCACGATAAGCCGTATAATGCCTGCGCATGTCTGTTCCACATTTGGTAACGTTGTATAGCTGTTTGTAGCGTGGTGTATGTAGGTGGATGATTGAATCGGTGTTACCCTTGAAGGTTAACCTCATCGTCCTTTGAAGATATGCACCACATTGGGTGTCTTATATTAGCCACGAAACATTCTCCTGTTTTAGGAGATTATATAGTCAAGCTGGGTTGTCTGAAGTACCGGCTGTTGGCTGACAACAGCTGCCAAAGTTAACCTAGGCCCAATATAGAGTAATTAAATGCCTTTTTACACTACTTTAGCCGAACAAATAAGATGCGGTATTGAACGTACGGAAAACAACTAGAGTTTTCGGAAGGTTCTACCGGTCCCGTGTAGTTTTGGAAAAGTAGACTGTAATTAGCTTGTGAATAAGTTCTGTGTTAAACATTAACAATTTTTAAAACTTAATTAAATTATTATTACCTTTAAATTTAGGACAGAACTGAAAAAGTTAATATTTTAATACGTTTAAAAACCTTTAACATAAAATCACAAAAGTATCCGTTTTTCATTGCGTACATTTTAAGTTGAACTACCCGTTTGGTTTCCTACAATTAAATAATTTATAACTCTCTTTATGCCCACTTATTGTAGATTTTCCATTTAAAGCTCTGACTAGCCAATATAAGGCTTGTTATGACAGAAGAACTTGCATTACGTCAATGACGTATTGGTCTTGCAGAGACTTTAATGCTTGTAAAATTAATCGTTCACTTTTCTCAACCAGTCGTTTAATACATTTAAAACTGCATTTACAAGGCAGCAGACAATCGATACCAGCGACAAGGAATAATTAAATGTCTCTTCGCGTAGATGCAGTTTGTCTTATTTGTCAATTATTGTTAATTGTTCTAATGCTCGTTAACGATCCGATCCTGTGCTGGACTCGTTTGTCTTGCCCGCCTCTGTAATTTATGGCGCGAGCTCCTCCCCCTCGCTTGTAGTTTTACCGTTGTTTTTGATTTGAAGATGTTTGTATCGAAGACTCGTGTTTTAATACAATAATTTTATATCCAACAAATCTATTATACATTTGTTTTTTAATATTTAAAGTTTCACAAAGTGTTAAAGAATTTTAATATTTAATTTTAACCTCATGGTTTTATGTCGTTTTTATCTATGATATAATAAAGTATAAGTAGGTTATGTTATTATTTTTCTTTTAGATAGTAATGCTTTCCTTAAAATTCAATCTTTTATGATGTTTTATGATTTAATTTCAGATAATAATACTTGATTAGAGTTGCCTTACATTCTTCTTTCGAACCCGCTTCTAACCCGTTTGTATCTTAGTTATTTCCTAACAGTTCTCCCAAATCTTCCTCGATAACCATCCCGTTCTTTAAGCAGTTCCGTTTCATCATATTTAGTACCTCACACCTCCAGTTAACATAATAGCAGTTCGTTCCGTTTCTCTTTCAAGTATCGGGATACCCCTGATGATAAGATTTCTGCCGGAGTCTTGGAAAAGTACTTCCAGAACGAATCTGTAAAATGAAGAACCATCATCCGAACTGGGTAACTCGATATTTCTAGGATTTTATCGGCGATCTAGTAGATCTGGAGGAATCAAGATTTGGCGCAATCGTTCATGACTCAGGTTGTCTAAAGACCGAGGGTCAAGAACTGCACGAATGGATTATTTAGGTTAATGAGGAGCAACGAAAAGGACAAGAGGAAGAGGTCAAGGAGAAGCAAGAATCCCAAGGGGCAAACGGCTATTGAAGACGAAATACATTTTCTTTTATTAGGTTTTTTTACGTAAGGTAATTTTATAAAGTTATTGTTGTTCCTTTAATCAATATTTTTTGTTTTTAATAAACTTTCCAAATTTAATTCTAAAATACATACAATTTTGTTGTTTGTTCTAGGAATCGGAATGTTTTTGCTATATATTTTTACGGTATGTAACGGTAAATGAAATTTTCTTTTGTTGTCCAACTGTAAGTTAAATGATAATTTTACCATAAGTTCAACATATTTTTTTAAAATCTTGTCGTTTTTACTACTATAAAATTTTCCTGATCTTTTTTAATGAAACCTATAGTTTTTTGCTTTTTATTTTCAAGGGACGTAACACTAAAAACATTCTTTTTCTGTAGGGTTGCATTAGGTTTACCATATTTTTGTATGCCCCCACAGATAATTTTGTTTCCATATTGTTCTTCTTTTTGCACTTGTTTTATTTTTAACATTGTGGTTCTTTTTCCACCTGCTTTTTATACCTTAAACATCTATTTCTTGAAACATGTATATCTTATTCAGTATCCCATCTGTGGCTGTGGTTATTTGATGTTGTTTTGTTGTACTTCACGATTATTTACGAACTTTTTGAAGAAAAGGCTTATTAAACAAAACATAACCTGAAAAATCCGCTCGGAAGTGTTTAGTACGTAAGCCTAGTCATAGTGAATTTTCATACAAGTAATAACAAGAATCTGAGTTTATTTGTTTAGATAATCTGTAAATGTTGGAAAACATATGATTATGAAGAAAATATATATATATATATTTATTTATTTATTATAATAATTACATACATAATTATAAAATAATGTTATATAATATAATATGATATCGAGTCAAGTAATTAAGAACTTGGCTTTTTTCTAACACTATCGATTGTGGAAAATTGCCAATCGATTGTGGCATCCCTTCCTTTCCGCTCCGCGTAAACCTGCCAAACCGGAGGATAAACAGTCGTAGGTTATTGCACAACTGTTGGTAACGGAATCATTAAACTGTTTCTAAATATAACTTCTGGCAAAAGTGAACACAATATGCGTGACCCGCTGGAGAAATATCTGTTTGGAACGATCGTGAACAGTAATGCAATAAAGTCACCAGGACCTGATCGTTACCACTGGCGAACGTAGGAGAAGTAAAGCCCTGGTACACCCAGCACAACAAGAACATTGATATAAAACAGCATTTAAGCGACAACGTGTTTTAAAATATTTTTTGTAAATTAAAAAAAACTATTATATTATCTGTATCGTCTTCCCGAAGGATGTCAAATATAACAGTTTTCTAGTTAGAAAAAAAACAAAAAATAAAGTTTGCAATGTAAATATTTATCAAAACTGTATACTTTCATTAATTTAATGTGAGTGTGCAGTTAAAGTAAATGGAGTTTTGTAAATGGAGTTATCCCGAAACGCGTTAAGAACGATGTGTTAATATTAGTATAGGCAGTATAGGGTACCAATACTTCGAAAGGTAACAAAGATGAATATAATAAAAATAAGAAAAAAATGTGTTATATAATATATGTTTATAAAAAAATATATATTATATAATAAAATATTAGTCCAATATATATATATATATATATATATATATATATATATATATGTGTGTGTGTGTGTGTGTGTGTGTGTGTGTGTGTGTGTGTGTGTGTGTGTGTGTGTGTGTGTGTGTGCGTGCTTGTGTGTGTTAGGTGTATGTATATGTGGAAGAGAGAGAGATAGAGTGATGAAAGGGGACGTGTGATAGGAAATGACAGAGAAATGAGAGACGGGGAGAAAGAATGGTGTGAAAAGAAAAGGAAGGAGGTAAAGGACATAGGTAGGGTGAGAGAGAGAGAGAGAGAGAGAGAGAGAGAGAGAGAGAGAGAGAGAGAGAGAGGGAAAAATGTACTAAAAATGCTACACATGTTTGTATAGATAAAAGTAACAGAATTGTAATAAACAAGGTAATTTCTATGGAAGTGGTTGCACAACGGTTAAGACATCATTGCATAAACTAAGATTAGAGCCAATTTTTTTCCCAGCAGTAATAAATTCGAACTGTTATTTTCTTTTCAAGACGAACTTTAATTTCTTTATCAAAAAGGCTTTGATCGATCAAACAGCTGTTATTATGAAGCGACCCGCCAGAGGTGTTCTCTTGGTAATTTACAACTCCCAGCGTGTTAAATATACAAAAAACCGAATAACTAACACGGCCCAGCGAACTTTGAGGCTGGTTTCGGCTGAAGGGCGTTATTAGGCTGTCGTGCCAGGATAAAATTATAGGTCTGGCTAACATCATAATTAGTGTTTGCAAACCGTACTTAAATGTTTCCTGGATATTTTTATAATATTAGCGACTCGCGAAACAATTGAACCGGTTGTAATTCCGAGGACGATCAAATTTTAAAAATATATAAGTAAGTTAAAATCTGTAAAATTTTTTGCTTACTTTAATATTTCATAAAGTTCTTGTTAATTACAATAAGGCTAAATGAAAAATACTTCAACAAATTCTATAATAAATGGCTTTCTTTGAAAGGAAGTTGTTACTGGCTGAGATAACATTTTTAGACAAGTATGTTAAAATAAAACTAATGGCAGAGTGTTGAGGCGTCCTAATAATACACATCCTCAATCTGTTTTATTTAAATTGTGTCACTTTACGTACGAAGTAGCCCCAAAGTAAATTCCTCTTTCCACATCACTGTTCTTCACGCAATCAGTTCTAGTTCTCTCTCTCTTGCTCTCCCTACCTTCTTTCACATCCTTTATATCACCCTTCTTCTACCTCTCTCATTTCTCTATAACTCTTTCTCTTGTATCTAACTTTCATTCTCTCTTCCTCATTTCACTCACTCTCTCTCCTTTCCTTGTCTTTATCTCTTCCACTCGCTCTCCTTCTCTTCTGTCTCCCTCTCTCTATCACCTATCTCCATTTGTCCCATGTCTCTCTCGCTCACTCTCTCTCTCCCCTTCCTACGTTCTTTGTGTTTACTCTCTCCCTTTCTCACCCACTCCCATCTCTCTCCATTCTACTCTGCCATTTTCTCTTCAATCCCTTCTCAACTATTTATATCGGTCTCTCCGTTTATCTCTCTGTTTCTCTCGTGTTCTCTCTCCTTTTCTCTTTCCCTTTTCTCTCTATCTCTCCCTCTTTATTCTTATATGTATATACATCAAATAAAAAATTTGGACACTACAGAAGGAACAGGCAAATATCTCCCTCTACTTCTCCCACATAATGAAACTTGTACCTAACCTGATCGTAATAATATTCTACACTCACCCCAACTGAAATCTTCCCTTATAACACAAACTAGTGATCATTAAGTAGGCTACATTATAAATCTACCCTTTTTACTGATGGTAGACAACACAGTGTATGTACATATGTCTCCTCCCACACTAAGGAAGGTTTGCCTCTACCTTCCATTTCCACAGAGCTCGAACATTTGAAAAAAACGATTTGTATAGCATTGAGAAATTTGTTTCTGTCAGTACCTTTGTTCATCATATAATGCTACAAAAACAAACCTACAGGCATGTTTTATTAATTATTTATTTGAAGGACATCATCAATACGGATAACCTATACCAATAACATGGCCGACGTTTCTTTATGGACATGTTTTTTAAAAAGGCTTTTTTTCGAGTAATCAAGAACTACTTATTTCAAAATTTTAATTTAAAATTAATGGTGTTATTAGATTTGATTAGAAATCTGTAAGTTCAATTAATTAGTTTTAAGCACAAAACAGAAGCAACAGATGTACACAAAATACTGCCAAGGTTGTAAACACAGAATCGTCTCAAGTGCGTTGCTTAGGAGTGAAGGATGACAAAGTGAAGACTAGGATCATCGAGGTTAGCACATAATCAAACGTCATTGACCCCTCCTCCTCCATAAATTCACCTCCAAACGTACACAATAAAGCCTTTAACGCCCGAAACAGCTGTTCTGGTGTTTCTTAAATCTTTATAATCCTAAACAAATATCGAATTAGTAAAACGAAAAGACGTGTTTCCATGGCGCCAATCTCATTGTGGATCAAGGCCCGGATTTGTAACTCGATCTAATTTGTTGGGTTTTCGTTTCATATCCATTCGACGTTCCCAAACAAGATTGTAAAAGTGGTTTTTGTACTACTGTGAGCCGATCGAATTTCCAAACGCGAGATTCGTGCGCCCGTTAGGAAAACAGTATCCAACTGCACACCGATTGTAAATGGATATGGTTGGCCATATTACAGCCCACTTACTCAACATTGAAAAACGTGAATTAATTTCCAAACGCGAGATTCGTTAGGAAGACAGTATCCAAGTGCACACCGATTGTAAAGGGATATGGTTGGCCATATTACAGCCCACTTACTCAACATTGAAAAACGTGAATTAATTTCCAAACCCGAGATTCGTGCGCCCGTTAGGAAGACAGTATCCAAGTGCACACTGATTGTAAAGGGATATGGTTGGCCATATTACAGCCCACTTACTCAACATTGAAAAACGTAATCATCGTTCTGCCTGTCAACTATTGTAATTGTATACTTAAAATTGACCACTTTTGTGTGTTACGAGCGATAAAAATAAAGTAAATATTCCTAACGCAATCATTTTCATTTATACGATTTTATACAATGAAGGTACTTTGTAGCAATAACTTGAACCACAACTCTATATTTACTTACGTTTAAATACAACTTGTCTTGAGTTTCCGGAGTTGAAGTAGACACAGCCGTTATTGCTGTATAAATGAAACAAAGCAGAAAAATTCAAAATTTAATTTTTATATGGTTTGTTTGATTTTGATATTTTTATACCTACCGTAAACATTTGATAAAGCTTAGCGAAATCAGTATGTTTGATAGAGAAATTTCGAAGTCAGTGTGCACCTAATGATAATTGCCTCCATAAACCAGACACATAAGTACGTGAGTCATAATAGACCTGTTTACTGCGTAAAGAGCAAATAAATACAGTGCATTTCGACATTCCGAGAAATGAAGTAAAATCTTTAATTTTGTAATAGTGACTAAACGGCTGCTCTTGCAAGTAAAATGTTTTATAAACAAATAGAAACATTTCTTTCTTCTGCTCCACCATTGTATGTTGTGTAACGCCTCGCCCTTTTACCTGGGAATTTTTCTTTATTTAAATATGTTATTTTACTTAATACAAAATAATTAAATTTACTTACCAGGGATTCTAGTCCTAACGTCACAGCTCAGGCAGAGACTGTCTATCTGTCACGGCCTCCCAATCTTGGAGATAGAACTAGGTTACGTACAAAATAACAAAACTATAGTGAAATAACGAAACTAGATATTTGTTGGTCAAAACTATAGTGAAATAACAAAAATAAATATTTGTTGGACAAAACTATAGTGAAATAAAGAAACTAAATATTTATTGGACAAAACTATAGTGAAATAACGAAACTAAATATTTGTTGGTCAAAACTATAGTGAAATAACAAAAATAAATATTTGTTGGACAAAACTATAGTGAAATAAAGAAACTAAATATTTATTGGACAAAACTATAGTGAAATAACGAAACTAAATATTTGTTGGTCAAAACTATAGTGAAATAACAAAATTAAATTTTTGTTGGTCAAAACTATAGTGAAATAACAAAATTAAATTTTTGTTGGTCAAAACTATAGTGAAATAACAAAACTGAATATTTATTGGACAAAACTATAGTGAAATAACGAAACTAAATATTTATTGGACAAAACTATAGTGAAATAACGAAACTAAATATTTATTGGACAAAACTATAGTGAAATAACGAAACTAAATATTTATTGGACAAAACTATAGTGAAATAACGAAACTAAATATTTGTTGGTCAAAACTATAGTGAAATAACAAAATTAAATTTTTGTTGGTCAAAACTATAGTGAAATAACAAAACTAAATATTTGTTGGACAAAACTATAGTGAAATAAAGAAACTAAATATTTATTGGACAAAACTATAGTGAAATAACGAAACTAAATATTTGTTGGTCAAAACTATAGTGAAATAACAAAATTAAATTTTTGTTGGTCAAAACTATAGTGAAATAACAAAATTAAATTTTTGTTGGTCAAAACTATAGTGAAATAACAAAATTAAATTTTTGTTGGTCAAAACTATAGTGAAATAACAAAACTGAATATTTATTGGACAAAACTATAGTGAAATAACGAAACTAAATATTTATTGGACAAAACTATAGTGAAATAATGAAACTAAATATTTATTTTACAAAACTATAGTGAAATAAGGAAACTAAATATTTATTGGACAAAACTATAGTGAAATAACGAAACTAAATATTTGTTGGTCAAAACTACAGTGAAATAACAAAATTAAATTTTTGTTGGTCAAAACTATAGTGAAATAACAAAACTGAATATTTATTGGACAAAACTATAGTGAAATAACGAAACTTATTATTTGTTGGTCAAAACTATAGTGAAATAACGAAACTAAATATTTGTTGGTCAAAACTATAGTGAAATCACAAAATTAAATTTTTGTTGGTCAAAACTATAGTGAAATAACAAAACTGAATATTTATTGGACAAAACTATAGTGAAATAAAGAAACTAAATATTTATTGGACAAAACTATAGTGAAATAATGAAACTAAATATTTGTTGGTCAAAATTATAGTGAAATAACGAAACTAAATATTTGTTGGTCAAAACTATAGTGAAATATCGAAACTAAATATTTGTTGGTCAAAACTATAATGAAATATCGAAACTAAATATTTGTTGGTCAAAACTATAATGAAATATCGAAATTAAATATTTGTTGGTCAAAACTATAATGAAATATTGAAACTAAATATTTGTTGGTCAAAACTATAGTGACATAACGAGAACTATGTTTTATGGGTCAGAAATATATTGTCAGTGTCTGAAATAAAATTCCACTTTGAATTATGTTGTTTTATTTGGTTTTGTAGCAGCAATATAAGAATTAAAATAATAATTTTGTAAATAAATACCATTTGCACATTAACACTTTATGTATATATGTCTACCACATTGTTACAATCGTAAGTTCTAATTTTATAGAACTGTCAGACATGGTACAGCTGAACAAGACTGTGTAATAACTTATAATTACAGAGAAAAGATAATGTTTAAAGGTTTAGAAAACACCGTAAAAGAGGACCAACATGCTAACAGAGTAGTAAATAGTCTTTTGTATACACAAAACAAATACTGCCTACTTTTTCGATTAATGTATCCTCCATCAAGTATCGAGGTTTAAACATTTTCATTTCAAATTCTCTATACTAAATTTCAGCCATATTTTGGATATTTTCGGAATTCCTTAGGGGTAATATAGCAAGAATGTTCGCCCTAGGGTAAAGAGATCCTTCTAAATTGGGGGTAAACGAGTGATTACTGACACTCTCGGTTTCTGGAGCTGCAACGAGCAAGAGAGAGAGAGATTGAAATATCTTTTTTCCAAGAAAAAATAATGTAATTATTTCTGTAAATATGCAGTACTTTTCTCAAGCGGAAAATTCGGTAATTTTACTACAGTGTGCATGGAAAAAGGCGATTTTCCTGAGTCAATTTAATCTCTCTATAGTAACTACTTTATAAAACTTACACCAAAAACTACAAAAGTTCGCTTTTCTCCATTTAAATAAACAGCCTTGTCTCCATTCAGGGAAATTGTGCCGAAGATTTTCTAATACCGAACAAGGCTAAGCTTAACTGTTTACGTCTTCACTTAGAGGTTACTTGGACGTTATATTAACTTTTGAATTTATATGTAACACCTAATTATTTAGGAGTGTTGCAGTTGAAAAGTATCCATAAAATGAAATTAAAAACGTGAATGTGCATAAAAGCACACCGGAAGTGAAATTATGTATATCAGAATTTGCGATTCTGGAATCCAAATTTTACATTATTATAATTCGATTTCGTTTTAAAGTAATTTATGTATTTAACCTGATAAAATATATTTACCTATCCGTTGGTATCCCTATAATCATAAAATATGTGCATATGTACAGTACATAAATAAATATGTGCAGTATGTTCATAAATGTTCTTGTGCAGTAATCAATAAAATCGTGGTTTTCATTTTGCTGTTTAAATTACTTCCTTTTACGTTGCTCGCCTGACATGATTGCCCTTGAAATTGTCGCGAGAGTCTGCGATCCAAGTAACGCATTTACTTGTGTTGACAGTTTTTCAGTATACTTCGGAGGGACGTGTTTTGTCTACGAAGTGGGGGTGAAGTCGAAGTGCCTTTTTTAGACGTTGCAGCGAATTGATAATAATATCTCCACCATGCTGTATGCAAGCTCAATCGTCGAATATACCAGAGAACATGCGTGGGGATCTCTTATTTACTGCATTAATATCTCCAAACACCTTTATGTAGGCTTAGGCCGACTTATGTTGAATATACCACAGGTTATGGTACACATCACTTATTTACTGTATTATATTTCCACATTCTTGTATGCAGGCTTACTTATGTCGAATATACCACAGGTTATGGTGGACATCACTTATTTACTGCATTTATATTTCCACATACTTCTATGCAGGCTTAGTTATGTCGAATATACCGCAGGTTATGGTGGACATCACTTATTTACTGCATTTATATTTCCACATACTTGTATGCAGGCTTAGTTATGTCGAATACACCACAGGTTATGGTGGACATCACTTATTTACTGCATTTATATTTCCACATACTTGTATGCAGGCTTAGTTATGTCGAATATACCGCAGGTTATGGTGGACATCACTTATTTACTGCATTTATATTTCCACATACTTGTATGCAGGCTTAGTTATGTCGAATATACCGCAGGTTATGGTGGATATTACTTATTTACTGCATTTATATTTCCACATACTTGTATGCAGGCTTAGTTATGTCGAATATACCACAGGTTATGGTGGATATTACTTATTTACTGCATTAATGTTTCCACACACTTGTATGCAGGCTTACTTATGTCGAATATACCACAGGTTATGGTGGACATCACTTATTTACTGGATAATTATTTCCACATACTTGTATGCAGGCTTAGTTATGTCGAATATACCGCAGGTTATGGTGGATATTACTTATTTACTGCATTAATGTTTCCATACACTTGTATGCAGTCTTACTTATGTCGAATATACCTCAGGGTATGGTGGACATCACTTATTTACTGCATTAATATTTCCACACATTTGTATGCAGGCTTACTTATGTCAAATATACCACCGCACATGCTTGGGCATGGCTTATTTACTCCATTAATATCTCCGCACCCTTGAATGCAGACTTACTTATGTGGAATAAGCACAGGACATGCGTGGACATTACCTATTTACTGAATAAATATCTCCACATACTGTATGCAGCCGCACTTATGTTGAATATACCACAGCGCATGCGTGGGCATGGCTTATTTAATCCATTATTATCTCCGCATACTGTATGCAGGCTTACCTTTGTCGAATATATAATGAACGCGCCTCTCACAGCGGGAAATGGAGAACAAATATATACATAGCATTCCTGACACGACGTGACGTGAATTTATTGTTTCATTTTTATCAAAAAAGTTCCATTTGTGCTTGGAGAAACTTTCACAGTAGGTCATGCGCTTTGTTTGTAACTTTTTTAAATTCGTTCTATGGAATTATTTTTTTAGCAACTGATTTTTAATGTAACTAAAGAA
Organism: Prosapia bicincta; assembly: GCA_036971475.1. Lineage (NCBI taxonomy): Eukaryota > Metazoa > Arthropoda > Insecta > Hemiptera > Cercopidae > Prosapia > Prosapia bicincta. Next base: position 67,084,230 of record JBAIZL010000004.1, read on the forward strand.
ACATATATCCCAATACAAAAAACATTTCTAACAAATCATTTCACGCTATTAATTACGTCACCGGTAAATTATTATTATTTTACACTTGGATATAATCTGATACCGAAAAGTTGGCTAAATCAAATAATTTATATGTGAAATTAAATTTGGTAATAAAATAAACATAACTCTTAAATATAGAAGGTAAAGAAATTGTATGTTACGTGAACTGTTAAAATCACCTGATCGGAAAACATGACGCTTCCGAAATTCTTGCTAACGTGTTTTAAATAACGTAACTTGAAATTAAAATTGTTTTCCAGTTAAAAAATGCTCATTGCTCTTTCTTTTTCTCCTCAAAAGTAAATCGTATGAAACTAAACAATATGCGAGAAAAGTCGTGTATATCTCTTAACAGGCATTACCAAAGGGTGAAGGAAAGTCGAGAATAAATCTCTCATCACAACTAAAGGTTCTCTGCGATTATTTAATATTGATTTGTACATAGTTCACAATTCTAAATTGTAACTTCTAGTAATTTGGCAAGAAATACTTTCCTGCTTGGATTTATGTTTAGACTTTTCCCAGCATAAAGTTCTGTAATTCCATAACTCAGGAAAGCTGTAATTTATCCAGTACTTAGGCCTACATTCAATCAAATAAAATATGAAAACATCATAAACACTTATAGTTTCGAAGTAAATGTATACGTTTTTACTAGGTTCATCGTTGATTTTTAATTTATAAAAATGCTTATTATTTGAAAGTAAGTTTTCTCCAAGCTTGAGAGGTGGTTACATTTATTAATTTCTTTTCCAAATTGATAAACAGTATTTAAAAGTTAACTTTAATTAGTTCCTTTAGGAAGTTATCGCACCGCTTAATCACTTTGCTCGAGAACTTCAACCCCAGTAGCAAATTAAAGTTTGTAAGTATTTTAATTTACGTTGCTTTTTCTTTCAATTACGTAATGCTTTTTTTACGCTAATCGACGCAAAGACGTTAGAAGCTCTCTTGAAAGCCTTCTAAACTATCATTATCGTTTTTGGGTATTTACTTTGTGGGTAATAAGGATAAAGGGAGGCATATAAGTGAAGGTTTTTCTCTAGCGTTAAAATTTATCTTTATTACTATAAGCAGCTCTTCACAAGAATAAAATTATCAAACTGTTCTACACTTTTTGCCGACCCACAGTGTGAACATTTCCAAGAACTTGCACTCCACTGAGTGGCAACACAAATCTTGGTTTCATTAGTCGTGTACAGGCATTCCCTCAGTACGCAATCATTAAAACACATTAGATCTGTATGCCCTGTTAGAGGATATAATGTTTATGTCCTTTTAAACACGTCAAGACATAGAGTTTCCTATAAGTACGTAGTCTTCCGTTTCTGACATTTGTATAATATAGACTACAAATTACGTCGTTTATAAAAATATTCAAAATATAATTGTTTTCATTATTGTAATTATTTATTTTATACTTGTCATATCCAAACATTTTCTAAAAATTCAAAGAAATTATGAACTGCCAATGATTTCCACTTACATCCTAATGAGTTACTTGATGAGCTATTTACTTTATTAGTTTGACGCTCCACGAAATTTGTTTTAGTAAGCGATCGTCACATCATAAAGTTTCCATGCCAAATGAAGTATCCCTACAGTAGAGTCTCGATAATTCAAGGTAGATGGGACCGAGACTCTTCGGATTACAAAGAAGTACATCTCTGTACATTAGAAAAATAGGAGTTCTAATGAACCCTAATACAATACTATAACTAAGAATGCACAAAATAGGTTTATAGAACTTTACATGAACATTTCTTGGAAGCCCGATTCATTTCCATTGCATACCGTATGCTTATAAACATTTCTTGAAAGCCGAATTTATTGTTTTTTCAAATAGATAAAATGGGTTTTTATAGAAAAGGGCTCGAATTTAACGGAGGCTCGAAAAATCGGGACTCGGAATTTCGAGACTTTACTGCACTTTCAATGACTTCCGAAAACATTTACTCGGATAAACAAACAATGGTTTATGCCGTCGACTCGCACAACAACTGTGAAACCAGATTCGATGGAGAAGAGTTTGGTGAGCAGTAACAAAGCCACTTCGTGTGGCTGAATTTGTTTTTTTTTTACTTCATCTTCAATACGCTTACGCCGTTTTTCTGTTATCAGATCCTTGATCCAAATAAAACCTTCATTTTCTCTTTTCGAGCTACTTGAAAGACGATTTTGACCCATTTGGTAATTCTCGCCAAAGTAGAATGTCTGTCTTCTAATGCATATGCAATGCACAGAACTGACCAAAGTGGACTGAAGGAATGAAGTTGTCTTTGAGTGATGTATACTTCAATGGCCACGTGTTGCTTGTGTTATAGCTGTGATAAACACGTTGACAGATTTGTGGTGACTTTAATTGTGGCTTAGGAACGATCACGATAGTTGTTTTGCTCATACTCTTCGTGCGTGCAAATACAAACTCATGCGACGAGTTTTAAGTTACCAAAGACCGTTTGGCGTACATCGTAGCTAGACCTATCTCCATTTTTCAAAAAGATCTTAGATTTACAATGTTATTGAAACTAGAATAAAAACTTCGGATACCCTTATAATTGGCATATTAATATTACAGCATACTTTCTTTTTCGTGTGCTGTCCTATTTAGCAATCGTAGCTGTCTCTTCCTGAAATTGTGATGGGCCTGGTTGTGGGATTGAGGTGTGATCTAGGTCTAGGCTTACTGGTGTTGTACTGAAGCTAACTTTTGCTCCGAGCTTATTTTGCCTCCAGGATTAAATTTTCCAAGGAAGGCACGTTTCTTTTTTTAGATTCATTAAAAATATCAAAGCACAACACATTTCACAACAACAGAATAAAGAAAACAAACGTTGGTACAATGACAACAACAAAAATAAACATCTGTCGAGTCAAGAGTCACACACACACACACACACACACACACACACACACACACACACACACACACACACACACACACACACACACAAACACACACACATACACACACACATACACACACACACACACACACGCACGCACGCACGCGCGTGCGTGCGTGCGTGTGTGTGTGTGTGTGTGTGTGTGTGTGTGTGTGTGTGTGTGTGCGCGTGTGTGTGTGTGTTTTTATATTGTATAATGTTGTAACGTACGTTTGCTCCACTTTCTGGGTACGTTTCAATGACGTCCCTAATATTTCAGAGCATGAATGCATAAAAACACCAATAAGAACTGTTAGCTATATCAGAAATTAATTATCTTAGTGTCAAATGTAACTTAAAAGTCCAAATAATATATAGCACATAAAACATAATTTAATTTTTTTTTAATGAAACCGTCATCCGACTCTCCTTGAAGAAAACCATCTGTTTTTAGCAGTTTATGTTTTTTAATTAACAAACAACGATTGAGAAGAAAATCAGGCATCTATAAGTTGAAGGAAAATATTTTATTCATCGATATTCTTTTCGTTCTTATTGAAATATATATTTATTTAAATTTTAAAATGTCCAAATATTAATATATTACAACGCGTTTGGTTCTTTGATCGACGCTATATAAAGATTGTTGTAAGTTTCTGAACGGGTAAAGAACCGAACGCGCTCGAATCCCGCTCCGAACCAGAAATATCAGGCATTAATAAATGATCTGCCCGAGAACAATAGACAACAGTCCCGAAGTCAGTGGCATCCGTTCCGTGACTGGTATTTGTAAATGTTTTATTAAGTCAAGTATTGTGGACGACGAAACCTGACGATGGCAGTGGAATGACACATGATCGTCCAGTATGTCACCATCTGGAAGGCAGTGCACTCGGTAAAGCCTCCGTGCCCTGATCCTAATACTCTGATAATCCTTTAACGCCCTCATAAACTACGCTTAAACGTGCGTCTCCTGTCAGTCAGACATTTGATGTAATCGTCAGGCCTCCACTTACACAGATTGTAGACACAAATAAACCATAACCACATATTACTGTATAGATAACATCACACATAAACATTATTAAATACTCAACAATGCTTACGATTTACGTTAGTTTATAATTCTATGTTTGCCGGTAGCTTTCTACAAGTTTCTTATGGTATTTTGTTTTTTAAATATTTTTTCATTTCCTTTTATTAGTTGATTAGTTTATACTCTCTTTATTTACAATGTATATTATTTAAATTTTCAATCGTTAATATAATACTTTAAATTTATCCGCTCAAGATCAAATACATTTTTTTAAACTTTAGTAAATGATTATTGATGTTAATATAGTTTTATTTTCAATTAATAATTATTTAATTAAATTTAATAAATTGATTTTAGTTTTATATGGGAGAAAAACGTTTAACAAAAGGGGCAAGGTATGCAATACATATAACTCCTACAGTTTGTCTTAAAATAAGTGATATATGATTTTATGGTAACAGGGGATTTTATATTGTAGATTATGTGATAGAAGAGCTGTTGTAACGCATAGGCTATGTTACTTTATTTATATTAATTGCAAATATTTAATACAAATTTAAATACCATTCTTCTTTGTTGACCTAAGTAGGAATAGAGTTTATAACTTTTTTGATTATATTACTTGTTTAGCTTACTTTTTGTATCTAGGATGTTGTAACGGTCTAGCCCATTTTTACTGGGGGTAAGTATTATTTATTTGAAATGTGTTATTATTAATTGTTAATTGCTAATTAACAAATTAATTAACCTTACTTACCAGGGCTCTAGTTCTGACGTAATAGCTCAGGCAGATACTGTCTGTCTATGACGCTCTTCTATCTTGAAGCTAGAACTAGGTTACTTGTGAAATAAGAATTTTATGTTTTAAAATACAAAGTTAAACAATTTATTAATCAATGACAAATTACAAAAGAACAAATGACACCAATGTGTCGAGTAATTAACCTTTAATTACTGCTAACTATTTCATACATACTTTAATTACATATTAACCTTTAAAATTTATATATATCGAGAAGGTAGTAACTTAAGTTTTCCATTAAATTTTTAGAAATGAATATTCAAAGGACAATTTCTACCGTTCATGTGTTAACCGTTTATTATTTAAAATTCAACCTAGTTAACATTAAAATAAATTTTCTTTATTATTATCTAAAACGTACCTGGTTGTGCACATTACTTATAAAACACTATAATACATATCATTAATTACTGCACATCGATTTTGTACACTAATCACTGCACATCGCTTTTGGAATCAGCGCTCTTATACAAAAATCATATAAACTTTTACTTATTGGAAACACATAAATAATCGCTTCTGACTTCTTCTTTAGTTGCGTTTATAAAATTTGGTACCGGCCTTGACACTTAAATTTTGAATACTGGAAGCTTACTAATTTCTAAGTTATGTCCGAAAATGCCATCAAGTCCGTCTCGTTCAAAGACTTTTTGAGAAGTGGGGTCGTTGCAAGGACGCGCTAACTGAATTTTTCAAACAAACTCCCACCCTTATTTATATATATGAATATTCTGATTGGTGCTTCGGATCAGGCGATATCAGACCATGCTTACGTCACATGGCGTGATGTGGGTTATTACCTCAAGTTACTAACTCGTACGATATTTTACATTTTTACCCGCTAGGGGCGCTACGAAACTTACCCTAGAATTACAATTGTACAAAGAAAACAAAAATTTTCTTTTATATTGGGACGATATAATTATTAAATAAAAATTAAATATATAAATGAATTTATATGTAACACCTTATTTTTAAGAGTGTTACATTGTGCACAAACATAAACAAGATTTTCCGTATTTCAGCACTTAATTGTTACCGTTCATGTTGTATAAATATACATTCATAGGTGATCCACGAGATGTAAAACTTTGGAGGATGATTCTGGATCCGGAAGCCAGAAAAACGTCAATATTGAAATGTTTCGTTAGCGAGTCACGGCTAGAGAAAGTTTTCCCCCCGGATTTCAACTCCTCCCATGTAATAAGACCGTACTGAAACTTTTCAGACATTAAGTAAGGGACCTAAATAGAGAATCTTATCCATGAAAGCGAATAAAACAGGTCTCGGAACCGTATCCGAAGTATTGTTTTAGACATCGGGGGTAACTAAAATAAAATGATGTAAAAACGCCCGTTTTTTTTGTTTAACTTAATATGACTCTGTAAAATAGACAATAAACACACAATAGTTAAAAATATATTTTTAGAAAATTAAATTCTGAGAAAATTGATTAAAAAAGTCAACTACAAAACAAAAATAATTTGCTGTACAAAATTCGTTAATTTGAAACATTTCTCCTCTCCTGCAATAACATATATCCTTTTATACAAATTAATGACATTTCTAATGTTAATTTAGAACATTTCCGAATAAAAACATTTATAAATAAACTATCAATTACTTTATTGGCATTAAGAAAATTGTTGAAAATGTCCTCCTTCACTGGTGGCACAGTGGGGGCTCTACTCGATAAAATCACATATGTGGCTTTTCTTATCATATGTAGATTATGTTTTTGATTGTCAAATGTGTAGAAAAATCTTGTTTATTTATTTATGTAGTATATACTAACGATTTTACATAACCTCACACGTGACAGTGCACTGACGTCAGATCAGGTAATGTCGACAGCCAAATTGTTGCCCCATATTTGTCTAAACCTAAATTTTGTATTCAACTAATTTCTTGACTACGACAAAGCATCTCTGCCCAAATTGTTGCCCCCTATTTGTCCAAACCTAAATTTTGTATTCAACTAATTTCTTGACTACGACAAAGCATCTTTGCCCAAATTGTTGCCTACTATTTGTCCAAACCCAAATTTTGTATTCAACTAATTTCTTGACTACGACAAAGCATCTCTGCCCAAATTGTTGCCCCCTATTTGTCCAAACCTAAATTTTGTATTCAACTAATTTCTTGACTACGACAAAGCATCTCTGCCCAAATTGTTGCCTACTATTTGTCCAAACCTAAATTTTGTATTCAACTAATTTCTTGACTACGACAAAGCATCTCTGCCCAAATTGTTGCCCCCTATTTGTCCAAACCTAAATTTTGTGTTCAACTAATTTCTTGACCACGACAAAGCATCTCTGCCCAAATTGTTGCCCCATATTTGTCTAAACCTAAATTTTGTATTCAACTAATTTCTTGACTACGACAAAGCATCTCTGCCCAAATTGTTGCCCCCTATTTGTCCAAACCTAAATTTTGTATTCAACTAATTTCTTGACTACGACAAAGCATCTTTGCCCAAATTGTTGCCTACTATTTGTCCAAACCTAAATTTTGTATTCAACTAATTTCTTGACTACGACAAAGCATCTCTGCCCAAATTGTTGCCCCCTATTTGTCCAAACCTAAATTTTGTATTCAACTAATTTCTTGACTACGACAAAGCATCTCTGCCCAAATTGTTGCCTACTATTTGTCCAAACCTAAATTTTGTATTCAACTAATTTCTTGACTACGACAAAGCATCTCTGCCCAAATTGTTGCCCCCTATTTGTCCAAACCTAAATTTTGTGTTCAACTAATTTCTTGACCACGACAAAGCATCTCTGCCCAAATTGTTGCCTACTATAGGCTCTGTAACTTTATTCCCCAAAGAAATAACTGTTTTCCCGTAAGGTAGCCATTAAAAATAAATAGCCCTATCATACGTATACTAATGCTAAATATCTAAAGGCGTTTCAATGCAATCGATATTGAAAACTACATAGACTCCGGAAAGATGGAAACGTTAACAGTGAAACAAATGTAACAAACAGTGAAATATTAAGTATATTTGTGTGTATTAATTTTGTAACAAATTATTTCATCATGGTTCAGTAGCGTTTGAGCTTTACATCTCTCGTGTTTGGGCTTAGTTTTCCCTTATAATCAAAACTGAAAGAATATATTTCATTGGAAATATTTCGTGTTGCTGAAGTGGTATTTTTATCTCCGAAGATTTTACATAAATATTTCGATTCATTTCACGGTCCCTTTCTAACGGTCTTTTTGAAATAAAACTTGAAAATTTTAGAAGTAGAGAGAGTTTGAATTTTCCTTTACAAACTTCTGCAGAAGTATTTAGACATAATTGAATATCTATCCCAACAACTCAACCTTCATTTTTAAAGAAATTTAATTAAGAGCAGAAATAGGTGTGGCAACATTTACCTTTTACTGCCAGAGTGGTTTATTTACAGTTATGCTACTTTTTGATAGATAGCAGCACTGAAACCTTTTGGACCATATGTTAATATGTCATTCCTATCGTAGCCTTGATAACAATTTATTTGTAATACCCTTCCTTATCTCTAAGCATTAGGATATCCTAGCTCCCAGGGTTCCTGCACAATCTTCGCGAGGTTTTCTTCCAGGAAGTTTTTTTTTCTTAACAGGTTTTCTCATCCTGTTCTTAGCGCGACAATTGCCGAACTGTTTCATATCACTTATCCTGATTTTTCATGGAGAGAGCTTATCAGCGTGGTACATGCGAAATCTATCCCGATCTTTTCACACACCGTAGTGAGTAACAGCAAGCGCACGCGAGCCGGAGTAGATCGTTAGAGGATGGCTGTCACGATTGATGGGTAGGTTTTGGGGACCCAAAACCGGGTTAACACAAAAAAAATAATAAGTGAAATTTGTTAATCTGTATTTTATGGGAAGAACTTACCAGCTAGGTAGATGGGCGATCTATCACGATTCCTTCACTTGCAGTTAGGATATGTTAATCTGTAAACAGGTAAAACCAGAAAGGGCCATGTGGTTTAGCAGATCATATTCCCATATCAAAACTAAGAACAATATAGTTGAAAACACCTTGTACTTCTTTCGACTACCTTATAAAATAGGTTATAAATCGGGCCGATTTTCAGCACGTATTCTATGCTACTCTCTGGCTTTAACCGGACACGCTCCCCCCCTTAGTTCTTTGTTCGGATCACGTTTACTTGTCTATAATTTTGGCGGTTAGGCGAAAAGAAAAGATGGCTTAAGAGTCGATAACGCTGAAAACAAACGCCACTTGGAGAGTCTTTTCCTTCAAGATTTATCTCGATAGGAGCAACGTTTACAGGATTTGTAAACAACTGAAGTCGGATTTATAGTTTTACTTTTGAAACAATTAATTTTGTGTTGAGTAAAGTACTAAAAGCTGCTAAGTGCTTTGTGGAGTTGGAAGTAGGTGAGGCGCTCAAAATATGGCTTTTTGGGAAACGTTCTTTGTGTAATCACTAAGAAAACTAAATAAATTTATAAGAACAAAAATCGATTTGCTTAAACATTTCCTGTATTAAACGAAAGGTTTTAATTGTAAGACGCTGTTACGTACTAAATTGTTCTCATAAATAAAAAACCTACGTAATTAACAATATAAATCCATTGTTTTAGAGAGCAAATTTTAAAATCACTAATTCGACTATCTGTTAACAAACAACCTACAATTCCTACAGATCGATTGTAAATTTCAAACGATCCATTTAAACGTTCAAACCTGCTTAAATAGGACTCTCGCCGGTAAGACGGATTGAGACTTTCTAAAGATGTATACAAATCCTTTGTAACATGAAACCTTCCTCTTCCGATTTACAATATCTTTTGTAGAGAAATACAGACATATTCATTAGTTTGTGACTGTTTGAGTGGCTATTTTTATACCATCTTTCATTTGAAAAAAAATACACAGTACTTTGAGATTTTCTTCCATTTTAAAATTAACAATAAAATATACTCCAAATCCTCAACCCGTGTTAAAAAACAAACAAATAATATACTAAAACATGTGACTATAAAAAACATCCTATTTTATAGGCATTAACACTAAAAACACAGAAGAAAAAATTAAAAACGGAAAATAGCGAATTAAAAGGTGTTTTAGAAGCATACAAATGACTGCTGAAAAGATTTCAGGTCTCTCCAAATGTTGATACAATCTACATCCCAAACATCGGCAGCAAACATTGAGTTTTCTAAATGAAAAAACGTTACTTTGGAATCACTTTTACTCTACTGCCCTTTTTGGTTACAATCTTTCTTCCTACAACGCAAGTAGGGGAAGTTAGTATGATATGGGTCATCATTCTATAGAACAGTCAAGTTCGTGTTATTTAACCAATTGTAGCCTACTTTTCATTGTTTTTTCCCGTCATTGTAAACCATATAAGCCTCTTAACGGAAACCTAACATTAACTGTTGCGAACGGGACTAGACCTAGTCTCAGGTCTGTAGTAAGGTATTTATTAATCAATCTGAATTGTTTCCAACTTTATTGAAACTCCTTTTAAACTCGCTGCATCTCTTTTTCCTTTTTAATGCAACATAACTGAAAATCCCATAAAACAATTCCAACACATATTTCCTTTTTTGACAGTAACCGTTGTCCGAATAGATAAAACATTTGTTCCTTTCCACCTGCTAAAATCTCCGCACTTCTTAAATGCTGAGATACAGATCTATGCAAGGACAATTGGTGAACCGAACGTGCACCCATATCTACATATATATGCACCCGTTCTATATGGGTGCAGCTAATCTACACCACTTACGAAGCCTATCCATTACAAACCCAAACGTTTCTCATGTATTGAATTAAATAATTTTTACGTATGAATTAAATAATGTTTTATAAAACAGGAAACGTTGAAATGTACCCTTCTTTAGGCGCGTCTAACTCTTTCCTGATTTTCGTAAACCTGCAGAAATATCAGTTCATAATGATAATAGTAATATATTATCACGGTTAGAGTTCTAATGAAACTAAGATTTTAAGATTCCCTAAGTTTTGAGGTTAGAACTGCGTTGCTGAGATGACAATCAGTAAGCTTATAAGCTGTATGGTTATAGATTTATCATGCCCGTACTTCTCACGGTTTGTTGTTTGATAATATCAGAGCTTACTTTGGATTCCGTCATCCCAAGGTCCATTGTGTTCCGTGCCTTTATAGTTACGATTTTAAAATTTGTAACGCAAAAGTTTTGTTTCACTCCAAATGTACATTTTTACTGTTGAGTTGAGTTGAAGTCGGCGATAGTGTTTTCGGACGCCACATTTAACACAGGCGTTTAAGTGATGCCAGACAAACAGAGACTGGCGTTACAACTGTTGACAGATCGGTTACTCCCAGTAAGTACCTCTCAGCTTCATAGCCTGCCATGGTTTAACCTTGTTGAGACAGAGAATGTATTTTTTGTTATTATTTCACATTACAAAAAACCTATCACTCTTAATTGAAAATAAACATACAATAACATTCAGGTAGTTTCTCCTAAAGTTGCTGGCTGAAGAACATGGACTCTAAAACCGCTGGTTCTTACCACTTGGCTCTAGCACATTCTTTCTAAAACCGTAACCTGCAGCTGTGTTTCCAAGGGCATTGACTCCAAGGCCGATGGTTCCAACCACTTAGCTCTAGGACATTCCTTCTAAAGCCTTAAGCTCCAGCTATGTTTTCAAGACGTTGACTCCAAGGCCGCTGGTTCCAAACACTTGGCTCTAGGACGTTCGTTCTAAAACTGTAAGCTTCAGCGCTGATTCCAAGGACGTTGACTCCAAGGCCGCTGGTTCCAACCGCATGGGTCTAGGATGTTCGTTCTAAAACCTTAGACTCCAGCCCTGTTTTCAAGGACTTTGGCGCCGCGTACGTTGGTTCCAAGACCTCAGGTTTTGTAAAACATTTCTCCATTGTACTGGGTTTTTAGGATGTTGGTTACATTCTTTTCTAAACTAACAAAGATGTTTTTGAATAATTTAAATAATTGGATATCAGAAATATAATTAAATCTGCATAAATGTTGAATGCTTAAACATTTAAAATTCGGCTGTGATTTGATTTTCCTGTTTTAAAATTGTACCTAAATTGTCTTACTCTGCATAAAAAATGTTTACAATTAATAATTTTCTAAAAAATTATGTCTCTGAATTGTGTTTTGAGCGACGTAATACTACTTCTAAATTTATTGTTCGCATATTACAGTAGCGAAGAAAGATTTTATCAAGATATTTTACCGAAACTTCAGCACTTTCTATTGTTTTTAATCCTATAAGTGCTGCCCGCTTGCACTGTCAAAAGCATCAAATTCAGGCCGATGTGTGTCTGATCGTTCTTATTTTGTTGTATTTTTTATTTCGGAGCCTTGTATTCAATATTTTCCAGAAATATGCGAGGCGCTGAGAGTGCTAAATTTACATAACTAGGGCTGGCGTATTCATAACTTTGAAGCTGATCAGTTTTATGTCCAACGTTCACTTGTTTTGATTGAATTCAAGTCTCTCTACCCTTGTTATTTAGCGATGCAGGTAAAATGTATCTGTTCTATCCTGGAAACAATTTTCAATAAAATTCCTGAGAAAATACTTTCAAACTATTTGAGGTTATGATGGTTATAAAATAAACGTTTACTGATTGGGAGGATAGGCTGGGATGTGCAGATGCACTGTAGTAATTGTTAGAATCGATTGTTTCCGAATAATTATTAAAATACCTAATTATATTGTTGATTTCATATTCGACCGCTTTTCTTTGAACACGCTTTCCTGAAAGGCGACAGAAGACCAATGGAACTTCCCACTCTATTCACAGCGATCTGCCGCAGTTCTCACTCATAGCTCAGTAAAAGAGGAAATCCATGTACTCGTAACAGTTCACTCGTAACTCGACCATCCATCGCGCGTTCCTATGCAACATATATTATTAGCCAACCGTCTTTAAAAAACAAAAAAATACAATGTGGCAGTCAGTGGGCGTGGCCCAAGGAACTGAATACTTTCTTAAAGAATTTCTTAGATAAACGTTTTAATATATTTTAGTTAATGTAGATATTACTAAAAGATTGTAAGACCTTTACAGATAGGAATAGAAAACTTTTACTAGGTGTTTAAATATTTATCTAGCGAATTTATTATTATTATTATCAAATCATTAATTTATTTATAATTATTTATTATAATAATAATATAATAATTATTATTAATAAATAAATATAATTATTTATAATTATTAAATTTATTTATTATTTAACGAATTTAATTAAAATCCGTCCTTAGAAAAGTGTCAGAAGATCCTAAGTAAGTTTTTATTTCAAATATTGAAATGAAATATATAACATATAATCATTAGATTAAAATAATTATAAAACGATCTATTGAAAATAAATCAATTAGTCTAATGTAATTAATATCTCATGAAGATTAATTAAACGTAACAATTCAAACTTAGTACTGTACAATAAATACAGTAACATAACCTAAGTGTTAAAATAGCTGTTACACAACATAACCTATAAAATAAAATCAGCTGTTGTATGAAATCATATGTTATTGTTTAATTTAAGCTAAAATAATTGTAAATACCGCACATATATAGATGCAGCTACGTAGATGTGTCAGTGTGACGCTAGCTGGAAGGTTTCTTTCCGTACAATTTTCCTTTTTACGTGTGCCAAGAGAAGTGCTAGCTTCAAGAACTTGAATCTAGAATTACTAAAACTCTTAAAATCTTAAAACTCTCAAAATAAATTAAATTACAATTAATGAAATTAAACTTATAAAAATAAAACAGGTTTTAATATAAACATGTTAACATAACAATGTACAATAAATAAAGTAACATAACCTACGTGTTAAAACAGCTGCTACCTATGCCATAAAATCAGCTGTTATATGGAATCATATGTTATCGTGTACTTCAAGCTAAAATATTAAGCGCGCTCAGTGACGTAACGGATGACGTAAATTCACTTCCGTGCAAAAAATCGAGTCATACCAACAAAATTAGGTATTCACTTCAATTAATTTAAATTCGCCAATATCTGGCGTTGAGATTTGGAAAAGAAGAAAACACGACGATTTATTTTTACCACGTGCGATGAGAATTTCCCAAACCTTGTCACAATGGGCTGCTTGATGAGCAAACGTCCGTGGGTTCCAGAAGTTGTATAGGAAATTATTTGCAATAATAAAATTGGAAAGGGAAACATTTTTCTCAAAACTTTGGCAAATGTGTTTTTAACGCGCGCAAAAGATTTGGCGGGACTTTAACTTCGAGATTAGGGTTACTTAATGGCTCTGGAATTACTCACGCCTCTTGTTTGAGTCAGACTTCCCTTATTTGTAAAATGTGGACTTTAGAAATAAACGTAGTCTAATAATCCAATGTTTCTTCTTGTCCATAATGTGTTAATTGTTTAAATTTTTATTAAAACATGATGTATATGTATGTATGTATATAACAATGAAAAACAACAAGAGAAATACAAATGCAAGAATAACTTATTGAATTATACAATTCAAAGCTTTTCGTTGACAAACAGTACCAACATCCTCAGGAATTATCCTGAGGATGTTGGTGTTGTTTGCCAACTAAAAGCTTTAAATCGTATAATTCAATAAGTTATTCTTGCTTCTGTATTTGTCTTGTTTTTCTTATATATATATATATATATATATATATATATATATATATATATATATATATATATATATATATATATATATATATATATATATATATATGTTTATATATATATGTATATATACATATATATATATGTATGTATGTATGTATATATATATATATATATATATATATATATATATATATATATATATATATATATATATATATATATATATATATATATATATGTATATATATATATATATATATATATATATATATATATATATATATATATATATATATATATATATATATATATATATATATATATATATATAGTCTATATATATACATACATACATACATACATACATATATATATATATATATATATATATATATATATATATAGTCTATATATATACATACATACATACATACATACATATATATATATATATATATATATATATATATATATATAAAACTAAGTCAAAATACAAATACAAGAATTATAATTGAATTTACAATGTAAACTCAATTATAATTCTTGTATTTGTATTTTGACTTAGTTCTTTATTAATACACAAGAATAAATATTCCGATATTTATATATATATATATATATATATATATATATATATATATATATATTAGTCGACGTTCTAAAGCTTAATTACAGTGCTGATCGGAACATTAGAGTGTGTGATGAGTGAATGCAAGAAAACAGTGTTGCCAAGTAATCTTCTTTTTAAATATACACAATCTTCAGCAAATAAAAAGGAGTTTGTGTCTTTACATGTTTATGTCGGAATACAATATTGATCGATCCTCACAAAATCCTCTAATAAGTGATAATATATTTCTGCTTATATTTTTTACTCTAAGCGCAAAAAGCATAAACTTTTCTTCAACAACTATTTCTATTTAAATTTTTCATTCTTTATGACGCCAATATCTCTGCAGAAACACGTGTTAGTTTTCTTTAATGTCTATGCATACGTAATGAGCGTTAGGGGTTTTAAAGTCTTAGAATAGTTTATTTCTGTTCCGTTTGAGTAAAACACGTTATTTTGCTACTGGTAACAAAAGGAAATCCTGAAATCAAGTGAATCACTGCACCTCGGAATAGCACTCCCCTAAGAAAAGGAACCACTGATTTAAATCTCTCGTCTATCAAGTAGAGGTGTGATGAGGCCAAGCGTTAATGTCACTAGGCCTACTCAGTTACAACAGAAAACTATTTATAATTACTACTGCAGCGCTTTAAATAATGTTATAAGACTGATATATGGTAGCAACTATATGGTAACGTAATGTAAAATAGTTGGCGTTTAAACTGGGGTGATGCAAAGCAACCCAGTAAAGTCAGTTTAGTGTCGATAAATCCACTGTTCATGTACAATATCGTAAACTGCGTCCACACAGAGACCAATAAAACTGCTCTTGCAATATACAGATACATAAATGGGTTATTCGCGAGCATATTTCACGGAAATCCTTGGCTACAAGTGGCAGGTATATCTGTTCCCTATGTAAACCAGTGAGACATCAATTGCTGGGGATATACTTCACTTGAAGCCGTATATTGAGAGAAATACAGCTATAAAAGTTATTGTGGACGTTTATTCAAAAGAGTTTATGAAACCAAACTACCAATATAGAGTCGTAATGATCGTTCATTCGTTATAATTCTTGAAAAATTTCAAATTCAACATTTTTTTAAAAATGCTTTACTTGTGAATCGCGTTTAGTTATAATGCTTCTATTTATATGTGTCTTTTAATATCACATATGTGTGTTCCAACTATTGAGACAATTATGCAGAAAACGTCAATGCAAAAGACATCCCTTCGCGCACCTACTCTCTCTCTCTCTCTCTCTCTCTCTCTCTCTATATATATATATATATATATATATATTGTAACACACTTTAGATGATGTTACATATTAAATTGGCAAGGTTCAGAAAACAAACGAGAATGTATTCAAAAATTTGTAATAATGTACAACTGTATAAAAAAAATTGTAATGTATGAGAAATATTTTAATAAGATCTCTGGTTGATAGTGACATCTAACGGAGAATTTTAAAACAAGTAATTAAAAGTCGGGATGCGCCCGCCCGGATGCGCGGTAGGTAGGAAGGTTGCTCGCAACTACTATTTACGGCCTCTTTTAGCCAAGATGTAATGGGCAACGGACGTGTCCGAGAGCAAGAAAATTTTATTTTGTTTTCAAAGTTTAATTTAAACTCCCTTTTAAAACATGTTATAATCATGGGATAGAAGACAGCGTAAGTAACCGAGTACAAAGATGGGACACTGAAGTTACCGATGACATTTCCTGAGACTTTCCACAAGGAGGATGCGAGGTTACGACATGTGAATACAGCTAAGTGGACGATTTAAGACTATAAAGATTTATTTCAAAATTTAAAATATTATACTGCATAACTCAAACTAAAGAACCTTGAACGTTTCAACTCATTTACATAACTGTAATTTATGCATATTTTGGTGCAATTGTGTTCACCTTGAATTATAAAATTTGATTATGAAAAAAGCAAGTAAACACGAGTGTAGATTCATTTTCAGCCATTGATTGATTAATTGATTGTTAGATTGCTATCCTTAAAAATGCATAAGTAAAATTATTAAATGTTCCGTAACTGAATGTCAAGAAATTTGTATCATGATTATAACTTATCTGATTTTTTTGTTAAATAAAAAGAGTATAATTTGCTTTAATTGAATTTAAAAGAGTAATTATTTAACCAGCACTCAATTCCTTGCATTTCAAGTTAATAAGCCTTAAGATTTAATTTAATGAGACTCTGCTAGTTTAAATGATTTAACCTTGTATTTTAAAGTATTTTAATGTAACGGAGTTCTGCCATCAAGAGCGTTACAGATAGACGGTTATTATTACGCCTAAACAGTAAGCTAGAACTTAAAACTAAAACTTAAACTAAAAGAATTAAATTTACTAACAACGTTACAATATATATATATATATATATATATATATATATATATATATCACGCACGCACGCACACACACACACACACACACACACACACACACACACACACACACACACACACACACACACACACACACACACACACACACACACACATACACACACACATACACACACATTAAACGGAGTGCTTTCTTTTTCCCTTGGGCCATGTTATTTGATCTGTTATCTTGATAGGCTGTTAAAAATTAAATTAGTATCCCTCGGAAAAATAGCAAGTCCTCAGCTGGAATCGAACCCTCTTCACTTCGTAATTACGAAATAAACAGACTGCGTCCGATCAGGCGAATTATTTGAAATTATGTACTTTGTTTCCATCCAAAATAAATTAACATAATTTTTCACTCATCTGATAATGCTGCCCCCAAATCGCGATTGTCAATAATAATTATTATAATGAATTTCTTATGCAAATTTCTTTATTATTCCAAGTAGTTACTTTAGTTTCGTGGGATTAAAGAACATTAAAATTGCTACCGAAAATAAAACACAAATTTCGAAAAACTGGTTCAAAAAAACTTTAAATATGTCCGAAAGTGGTAAATCTAAACAATTGTAAGGCCTAGAAGGGTAGGCATATGTTCAAGATCTGGACACGGAGTAGGTTTATCTTACCCTGCAGGTGCGACGTCCTAATACTTGTGGGTTTGATGTTCCTACTCAGTTCGAAATATCACCCACAACCATAAACCTTTCTTACCTTTCTACAGCAGTGCTGGAAGGTTACCCTCCAGCGGCATAACTGAGGTCATATTTACATATCCAAGATATATCCGGCTTTTTAATTTTCTATTTAGGTATAAAGTATTTAAAAGATCCCCCCCAATGCAACAATACAGAATACAATCAATAACAATTAGACAAAGCTAGTACTAAATAACCATTTAAGAAACTTATTCAATTTAAACTTCAATGACCAGAGGCAGTTATAGCCTCCGATGATAATGATATGGTCCTTAAGGCTTTAGTGGTAACTAGGAGCAATGATGGGGTATTTTTTTTATTAAAAAATAAATAAAACCTCTTTACAACAAAGCCCTTTAATTAAAATTCTTATAAATATTTTTACTGCAACGCAACCGAGGAAAAATTTACCAGAATAACTGATAATTTTAGTTATTATTGCTGATAAGAGAAGTTCTAGTGATGCTTGTAATAATTTCCACGGCGGATAATTGCATTGCAACAGAAACGTACATAAGAGTTTAAATAACACGTATTTATGATTAGGTGGCTTTATTTATTAATAACACAAAATGGTTTTAGGGTGATTATATTCATTAATTAATTATTTATCAATATTGTGAATTTATTTGATTACATCATATATTTTGGTATTCATTGTTTAGTTATAATTTAGTTGTGTTATATTGGCGGTGTATTGTTGTAATACAGCCACTGAGCTCATTGTATTTTAATTCAATTAATAATGTTTTTCATAATAAATAAATAAATCCGTAAAAACATAACAAATATGAGTGCAAAACAGTTAACGCCTAGCTTTATGCATTATAGATAGAGCGAAGGGGCAGAGTTATGCAACCATTAACATTTTTACACTCTATCCGATGCAACACATACAGTCTGTTATATTACAGCAAGGTTTTAGTGACGAGTTGAAGAGGACCTGAGCGACACACGGCGAGCCGTTCCAGGATTCTGCAAAGCAAATAGTATTGCAATCATTTAGCTCACATAAGAGAAATTTTTGAAGGTGTCTAACGAAGCCCCTAAACATAAAAAGCATAATTAAGATAATCAAATTCAATTTAATAATGAATACTGCAACAAACACTCCACAATACAGAAAACGTGTAATAAATATGATAAACAAATAGTTTTCTTCTCGCATTTATACCATGGCGATTAGGGTTTTCGAAGCTACTTACTGTGGCTATTGATGTGTGTTGAAACCTCTCTGAAATAATTTTAAACCTTCCTTTATTAAGTGCATAATTTATAAGATAGGATCTATGAATAAAATACACATTTATTTGTATACAATCTATGGCATCGATGTTCCAAATAGCCTTATTTTTCAATAATACCTGTTCATAATGTTTTCTTACCATTTGCAATATCATGTGTACAAATAGAACTTGGCATCACCATGTTCCGAACAGTTATAGTTTATACGTATGTTTTAGAGTATACTTTAGCAATTTAATCATCATATTGAGACATTTTTCAGTGTTGGTGTCGTCACTATTGAATGTGAGGACAGTTGTAAGATATAATAATATAATTCTGTTAAGGGTTAGGCTGTTCCACCGTGGATATCAGAAGTACCTTCCGCTCTACTGCTATATGGTATCTTACAGGATAATTAGTTAATCGAATTTAGTTTTCAAGTGCATTTGTTCATTGAATAATTTATATTTCGAAATCTTAGTTGTTTTCATATTGATTTTTTCCTTTAATTTAAAACTGTTGTGTATTAAAGTATAGAAATATGTTATACTTGTGTGTGTGTGTGTGTGTGTGTGTGTGTGTGTGTGTGTGTGTGTGTGTGTGTGTGTGAGTGTTTGTGTGTGTGTGTGTGTGTCTGTGTGTGTGTTTGTGTGTGTGTGTGTGTGTGTTTGTGTGTGTGTGTGTGTGTGTGTGTGTGTGTGTGTGTGTGTGTGGTGTTTGTGTGTGTGTGTGTGTGTGTTTGTTTGTGTGTGTGTGTGTGTGTGTGTGTGTGTGTGTGTGTGCGTGCGCGTGCAAGTGTGTGTGTGTGTCTGCGTGCGTGCGCGTGCGCGCGTGTGTGTGGGTGGGTGTGTGTGTGTGTATAGTTTATATAAAATATTACATTTCTATATATTATTATATAGCAGTATATAAAAATTTGTATACAATAGTTTGCTCCAAGCTTTTCTTTAACGTATCATAATAAATACCGTAAATGCCGAAATAAACAATGCTAAAATAGTTGTAAGATTTTATTTTTTACATTTCATTTTATTATATTTACATAGTTTTCTATGAAGTAGTTTGTACCATGTCAGCAAAAACTAACGTCAAGTGAAATACGTCAACACGAATATGCGGCAAAAATCAAAGGTCGGCACTGATTCAGTTTCAGTGCTGTTTATTTTGTCGCATGCTAAGAACTTCGTACAGAGTTAACAATTAAACAGCCCCGGCATTGGTTATAACAATGACTAATGTATGTTGCCGATGGTGACGATGTAAGAAGCTTTTGATAATATCAATCTGTCCGGTTGATGTAGAAACTTCAAGAAAGTTCTACAATATCATAATTATTCTTGTTAAATAAATGTTACTGTCGTAAATGGTTTCATCCGGAACACAATAATTATGTATCACTTGTATCAACATTTGCAAAAGCCACCAACAGCTTTGTGTGTGTATATTGCATTTAAATGGGACTTTCCAAATCCTGTTAAAAGGAGCTATATTGATGAACAGCAGTTTACATTGTCGCGCAGTAAGGGGTTGCCGGATAAGGGGGAATGGCGAGAATATATCCTGCCGGTAAACAAGGGTGATGAATCGTCACAACAGATGCGCTAAGACTACACACAAGGAATAAAAATGGCGAGACTATTTCATTACGTTAGAAGGCGAATTTATTTGGTCGTTCTAGAAAAATGCTGTCCATATCAGAATGACGTAAGAGGAACAGAACACTCCCAAAATTTGTATGTGTTTTTTTTTACGTAATAAAGACTGAGATAATGGTAACTCATTAAAACATATATAGTTTTAAATATATAATTAAATTACATTACCATAATGATTTATTAGGTATTCTAATAGTATAAAACTAGAAGTTGTATTATAATAATTAACCTTAAATATTTGAGAAATCGAAGGATTTTTAACCCCCGTTATGACCATCAAAACCCATGCAGCCCTCGTTCTACTAGTCATATCTGGATCACGTACTATAGAGTTTTTAGATCTAAAGCTATTGCAGCTTTTTAAAGATAATCAAAAGATATTGAATTTAAACCAAATTTTTAGTAACGGGAAAAGATCGAAGTAAAAATACCAGACAAGGAAGAATCCTGCCAGGAAAACTTCCACAATAGTTCAGGCTCGGCCTATGTTACACCCTACCAGAACATGATAACACTAGACCTTACTGACCACACAAATCTCTATAATTATCTACTTTCCAAGAGATTTGTCAGGCAGACAATGAAAAGAAACACGATCCCATACAGTAAATACTGTATGTGTACTCTAAAGTACTTATCAAAAGCTTTGCGAACAATATGAACATTCATTGCGCCTGGACTGAAGCTATACGAAGATTTTACTCATAAATGCTCTTCGTTATTTTTATCTTGTTTATTTTGTTGCAAACACCATTATAATAGCGCTCAATAAATATTACATTTCAAGTGTTACTGTCAACTTTAAATACATTTTATAGACACCACGCCAGAAAAATATATATTAAACATAGGGAGCCACTAATAGCTTATATTAAACCAAATATATGTTTTAAAAATTATTACAAATGTCATTGCAAGTGTTGAGATAGTAGTGAAAATATGACATTTACTAATTTATAAATACAGTCTAATTATTGACCAAAACAAATAAAATAGAAACACGATAAATTAATTAAGCTCTAGATGTGTATTATAAAAATAGTCTAGAAATTTAACTTCTGTGCTTAAATAAAGATAGTATTAAATAAACACTTAGAATGGGATTTACCTCATATAAACTTTGTTCCACTAATCGACCTAAGTGCATTCAATACAGACAGTAACATTAAATAGCCATATAATACGTTGCAGTATACAATTTTCAATAACATAATTATTATGTCGAATAATTATTGTTAAAAGAGTAGGCCTACAATAAAGAATAAACTATGAATAGATTCTATATAGATAAATATGTATTTACTCACAGATCTTGTCTCACAAATTGTGTATTTATAGATTGTAGCCTCAAATTATTTTGTATAAATTGTTCTGTAATAATACATACAAATGTAATAATATGAACTATATAATATTACTTTCATGTGTATATATAACTGTACATATATAAATATATATACAGTTTCAGTATATGTACTTAAACAAGAATCTTACTTGGTATTTATGCGAGTTAACTTTCAAAGATTGATAGTATCTCCATTGTCGAGCATCAACTACAGTGTAACGTGAGAAAGCGCAGGACAGCAGAAAACCGTTGGCCGAACGTTATGCGTTCGATTTTTAAAAATGTTAACTCTGGTTGGCGGAAATACATCAGAGGGGAGATAATACTTGTTCTAAAATACTAAAATCCATCCAGCAAACGGATCTAGGTTTGGAGAACTTCGGGAGAGTCCAGAAGTATTGACAGGGAGGAAAGTTGTAAGGAAATGTTTTAAAGGGGTAATTTTGATTAGAAAGTTAAGGGAATTATAAAAGAAATTATTAGTTATTTAAGTAAAGTATGTATAAAAGCACCACGAGCAATGAATTAAGCCGATATTAAAGAGAAAGCGAAATAAGTTATTTAATTACTGTGCCAAAGTGAAGCGTAGATGGTAATTGCCAGCAACCAATGAATAGAGGAGCGCAAACAATAAGTACAAACTCTATTAGACTAGATTCAACCAACAGAAATTTCCATAACTTAGTAATCCATTATAGAAATAAATTCATCGTATCATATCACGTTAATATTAATATTAAGTTTTAATCACGTTTTTTTTATCACCACTCCTACCTTATAGAAGATTCCAAATAACGATCCAAAAGAGAGAGAGAGAGAGCAATCTAACACTGTATTTATTCATATATATATATATATATGTATATATATATATATATATGTGTGTGTGTGTGTGTGTGTATGTGTATGTATGTGCGAGCGTGCGTGCGTGTGTGTGTGTGTGTGTGTGTGTGTGTGCGTGTGTGTGTGTGTGTGTGCGCGCGCGTGTGTGCGTGTGTGTGTGTGTGTGTGTGTGTGTGTGTGTGCGCGTGTGTGTGTGCGTGCGTGTCTGTGTGTGTATTTTCTCGAAAATACTCTAATGACTTTTCCTAAAATTGATATATAAGATGTTTTTACCCTCTGCAATCTGATGGGCTAGGTGGAATTTTTTTAAAAAACCGTCATAAAATTTTTGAAAAATTTTATATAGCCTATATAAAATAATTTATGTATTCAGAACAGCCAAACTCCTAATGAGATTATTGGATTAAGCCATGCATTTGTTGTCACACTCCATACGGACGGCAACCAACAGTGACAAAGGCTATACAAATCCTGAATAAAAACCAAAGTATATTTTAGAAAATATGTTTTCACTGTTTGGAACATTGTGATTCAAAGTTCAATTGCTACGTGTAGAATTGCAGGTCCTGTATTTTAAACAAGTAAGCATAGAGTATGTAAAAATAAATATGCATTGATTCATAAATACTGTCTTATATATTATCTGTATATAAAGGAGAGTTCAAATTTGTTTTGGAAAAGAAATAGCCCATTAATAGGTACTTACTCAAACCCTAATCCACATAGGGCAAGATAGGGGACAACAAATTAACATAATTCTACTTTTTATATATTATTTATGGGGCGTCTTCAAACACCTTTAAAAATTAATGTTTCTATTCCAATGTTAAGAATGTGGTTAAAGACTTAAAAAGCTCTCGTTTGTCGCTCAACTCCGGTGAGACGCGTAAACCAAAACCTGGCTATAATACTACAGACTGTGTGGATCACTTCCGTACTAGGATAAACTTATGTGTTATTGCATAACTCTGGCCTTTCGGTCTATCTATAACCCTTCAAACAAGAGGTTAAACTGTAATGCACTCATATATTTGTTATGTTTTACGGATTTTTTAATTTATTATAATAAGTATAAGAATACTTTATGATTTTCATATCTTAC
>JBAIZL010000004.1:67113509-67126009 GCA_036971475.1 Prosapia bicincta
ACAAAGTGCACCAAGAAACAAAAATTTTCTTTTATATTGGAACGATATAATTATTAAATAAAAATCAAATATATAAATGAATTTATATGTAACACCTTATTTTTAAGAGTGTTACATTTTCTCTTGTCGACCTGAAAAGAAAATTTTTGTTCAACATTACATCTTATTTCTACTTTAACATTTTATACATGAGTATGTGCAGTCCCCTTTTACAATTGAACAAAATTTTATACCTACTATAGTATAAATATAAACATTGACTGGCCAACGGATGTTTTTGTTTACCTACATTCCCCACTATGGAATGCATGCCATTTCCCCCTAGCGCTTGACAAATACTACAACGGAAGCGTATCCGCTTTCTCACACATAGGTTCTTTTACAAAACTACCGGTTTCACAGTGTTCTATTGCAAAGACATTCTACATATTTCACGTTTTAAAACTTTTTAAAATATCACATACTTTAATTACTTTTATTAAAATCTGACTTCTTGTCAACATTCTGTTTCATAAACTTTTATGAATACAAATTTATATCTTTTCAATTTTTAAAATATTTACTCTTTCAATTTCTTATTAATTTTTTTTATCAAATTACTTCATTATTAAAAAAATCCTTCAAACCTTTTATTAATTAAATTTTCTTCGAAATTGTCTCTTTTTGTGTCAACAAACATAACCTACTAGCTGTATTTATTACAGTCCCCTGCCTTTTATCTGCAAAACTGCTTACTCCCTGTAAGCCACAAATTTACCACATTTAAATGACGCTGTGTATTTTCTCAGAAATTCTCTCTCAACTTATAAACTAAGATTGCACCATTGCTTTATAACTTCTCTGTGTTATTTTTACAACATTCGTACATCTTATACAAAAAACCCTGGATTTCAAAACCCATATTTTGAATCCAAATACCTTATTTTTAAATCAAATCCCATACTTTGATTTAAAAACTATACAGCTAGGTGTTGACTCAAAAAGGACTTTACTTCAATTCATTATTCTTATAATTTCATTTAAACATTACTATAATAATTTCATTTTAAATTTTGATCAAGCTCTTGTATTAATAAAATAAGAAATGAAACTAAACAGAAACTAGGACTGTACATTCATATACAATTTTTGGTTAAGTGTTTTAGTCTGCTCGTGTAGTATTGTGTATTTTGAGATTTTTGTCGTCTCTATCTCGTGTAGTAGTGTGTAATTGCATGTCATTGGGCCCTTTCGACACGCAATTATGTAAATGTGTCGTCATGATTTTGTAAAATTGCATATCAAGGCACCTCCCATTCTCCTTATTAAACAATTCCCCTTTTAAAAATTAAACAATAGCTTGAATTTCTTCTAACGTTAACTTTTAATACTCTTTTATTCGTTTACTAAATAACCTACCCCTTTCAGAATGTCTCTGTTTCAATTTTAATCGTTTTATGTGAGCTCTTCTATATTATTAAAATTATTACCTTATTGGAACAGTACCGACACATGAAAAAAAATTTACAATATTTTATATGAACCTTCATATTTTATAACCAATTTACTCTGAAATTCTTTTGAGTTTAAATTATTAACCATACATCGTTTTTTATACTATTTAATGCTACTTCACATTTTGGTTTAAGATTAAAATTACAAGAGTTCTTTGAAATATCTTTTACTTAAATTTTATTTGAATTTGTCTTACATTATGTGAACAATCCTAACCTCTAATCTAGCTGTATAAACCTGCTCACTTCTTGTAAGCCACAAATTTACCACATTTGCCCCTGAGTTCATTGTTTCACGACACTTTTGTCTATACAATTTTTACACTCACTTGGCAAAATTTTAAGCCTGTACCATTGTCTTATAACATCTTTGTTATCTTATACATCTTCAGTACATCTTAACCCTTTCTGAATTTCAAATCCCATACTTTGAAAATTCACTAACTTTATTCTTAAATTAAATCCCATACTTTAATTTAAGAATTACATACAGCTAATTGTTCACAACAAAAAAAAGACTTTATTCAAATTATTATTAATAAATCTTCTTTCAAATTTTACATCCTTTTTAAAAAATCATTTAGGTCGTCTGACATTTTACATTCTAACTATTCTGCTATTAAAAACTTCACTTGACATTAAAAAAAAATATTTTTTTTTTATTTAACTTACTTTAATTTTGACAGTGTTTAAAAACAATTCTTTTTTATTATATTTATTGAAACTCCAGTGTCCAATAAAACATTACAATTTATTTGAATTTTATTTGACTTTACAAGAATTAATTTATTTGACTACTTAATTCAATTTTTATTGTAAGTACCATAACCATTTTGTTTCCTTCTTTAACTTAAAATGATTTTTAAACATTTACTTTGAATTTCTCTGAGAAACTTTACTTATCCAATACATTAAATTAACAGGATCGGCTTTACAAATTTTTGTCTTTGGCTATCTTTCTTATTACATATACTGTACTGTCCGTTTTAAACTTTACATTTATAATTCTTTTGTTCGAAAATTAACTCGTTTTTTACCAACTTCTTTATTTTTAAATCGCTAGACATTTTATTTATTTGAAAATAACTTTACTACACACTGACGAGTATTTTTAAGGAGGGCTGCACAACTTAAATAATTAACACATGAATGGCAATAATCCTTGGAATTCGTTAGCAGTAATTATCATTCAATTTTTAATTAATTTAAATTAAGCAGCAATTATCATTCACTTTTCAATTAATAAATTTTTCGAAAACAAGCAAAGTATAAGACTTACATTTTAGAAAACAACAACAAAAAACAGCAGTAATTTAAATACAAGCAGAGTTGCGCATTTGTAACGGACTAGGTTACTTGGATAATGAAAATATAAAGATTTACAATACAATGTTATACAATTTATTAATCAGTGACAAATTACAGTAGAACAAAAGACAGCAATGTGTTGAGTAATTATCTTTTAATTACTGCTAGTTATTCCATACATTTGAATTACTTATTGAACTTTAAAATTTATATATATATATATCGACAAGATAGTAACTTAATATTTTCAATTAAATTTTTAGAAATGAATATTCAAAGGACAATTTCTACCGTTCATGTGTTAACCGTTTATCATTTAAAATTCTACTTAGTTAACATTAAAATACATTTTCTTTATTATTATCTAAAACGTACCTGGTTGTGCACTAATAAAAACACTTTAAAACATATTAAAGATTGCCCATGGCTTTTGGAATCACTAAACACTTAATACATCGCAATTGCAAATCCGCGCACTTAAACAAAAATTATATAAACATTTACTCGTTTGAAAAACATAAATTATCGCTTCTGACTTCTTCTTTTGTTGCGTTAATAAAATTCGGTACCGGCCTTGACATCTTAAATTTTGAATACTGGAAGCTTATAAATTTCTAAGTTATGTCCGAAATGCCATCACGTGCGTCTCGTTCGGAGACCTTTTGAGAAGTGGGCATTCTGAAGGTACAAGCAACCGGAACTTTCCCACCCTTGGTTATTATTTTGAATATTTTGATTGGTCCGTCAGATCATGCGATATCAGACCATGTTACGTCACATGAGGTGATGTGAGTTTTTTTTTTGTTAAGCTACCAACTCGTACGATATTTTACATTTTTACCCGCTAGGGGTGCTACCATCTATGCTAACTTTTTACAAAGTGCACCAAGAAACAAAAATTTTCTTTTATATTGGAACGATATAATTATTAAATAAAAATCAAATATATAAATGAATTTATATGTAACACCTTATTTTTAAGAGTGTTACAATATATATATATATATATATATATATATATATATATATATATAGAGAGAGAGAGAGAGAGAGAGAGAGACTTAAGAATAAAATAACAAAATCTTATAAGCTTTTAGTCAGCGTTACTAGTAATTTCAATCCATTGTTGATTGTAATCCACTGAGTGTTTTTTGCCACTCTTACACGCTATTGAAAATGCAGACTAAATAGGAAACATTTTGAGATTAGATGGTTAGTTTTATTCTTTTAAAGAAAATATTTATAAATATATATATATATATATATACATATATACATAAATGCACAAAGATTTTATCTGGCACAAAACAATATATATATATATATATATATATATATATATATATATATATATATATATATATAGAGAGAGAGAGAGAGAGAGAGAGAGAGACTTAAGAATAAAATAACAAAATCTTATAAGCTTTTAGTCAGCATTACTAGTAATTTCAATCCATTGTTGATTGTAATCCACTGAGTGTTTTTTGCCACTCTTACACGCTATTGAAAATGCAGACTAAATAGGAAACATTTTGAGATTAGATGGTTAGTTTTATTCTTTTAAAGAAAATATTTATAAATATATATATATATATATATATATATATATACATATATACATAAATGCACAAAGATTTTATCTGGCACAAAACAATATATATATATATATATATATATAGAGAGAGAGAGAGAGAGAGAGAGAGAGAGAGAGAGAGAGACTTAAGAATAAAATAACAAAATCTTATAAGCTTTTAGTCAGCGTTACTAGTAATTTCAATCCATTGTTGATTGTAATCCACTGAGTGTTTTTTGCCACTCTTACACGCTATTGAAAATGCAGACTAAATAGGAAACATTTTGAGATTAGATGGTTAGTTTTATTCTTTTAAAGAAAATATTTATAAATATATATATATATATACATATATACATAAATGCACAAAGATTTTATCTGGCACAAAACAATATATATATATATATATATATATATATATATATATATATATATATATATATATAGAGAGAGAGAGAGAGAGAGAGAGAGAGAGAGACTTAAGAATAAAATAACAAAATCTTATAAGCTTTTAGTCAGCATTACTAGTAATTTCAATCCATTGTTGATTGTAATCCACTGAGTGTTTTTTGCCACTCTTACACGCTATTGAAAATGCAGACTAAATAGGAAACATTTTGAGATTAGATGGTTAGTTTTATTCTTTTAAAGAAAATATTTATAAATATATATATATATATACATATATACATAAATGCACAAAGATTTTATCTGGCACAAAACAATATATATATATATATATATATATATATATATATATATATATATATATAGAGAGAGAGAGAGAGAGAGAGAGAGAGAGTGAGACTTAAGAATAAAATAACAAAATCTTATAAGCTTTTAGTCAGCATTACTTGTAATTTCAATCCATTGTTGATTGTAATCCACTGAGTGTTTTTTGCCACTCTTATACGCTATTGAAAATGCAGACTAAATAGGAAACATTTTGAGATTAGATGGTTAGTTTTATTCTTTTAAAGAAAATATTTATAAATATATATATATATATACATATATACATAAATGCACAAAGATTTTATCTGGCACAAAACAATATATATATATATATATATATATATATATATATATATATATATATATATATATATATATATATATATATATATATATAAAACAACATGCTTGAACCTTTTCACCAATGTATAATATGTTGGTATCCTCTAGAGCTTTGTGCACTGACAACAGCATTAGTGGCGTTATATACCTTGGTGGTGGTTTCAATATATTTCAATGATAGGAAACTTGGAACATATTGTTTTATATATTTATTCGTGTTTAAATACATGTATATTAATAAATAATTATTTATCAATTTTGTATATATATATATAACGGAACTTGTCTCCGCTACATGTCGATTCATTTTACTCTAGTTAGGTGAAAGTAAATATAGTGAGCAGTGAGCATGACTGTATTTAGACCAAAGAACGCCAAGAGTGGA
The DNA here is from genome assembly GCA_036971475.1 of Prosapia bicincta. NCBI lineage: Eukaryota > Metazoa > Arthropoda > Insecta > Hemiptera > Cercopidae > Prosapia > Prosapia bicincta. The sequence continues at coordinate 67,119,346 of JBAIZL010000004.1, forward strand.
TGAAACGTTATGACTTAACAAATTTACAGACCTACTTCATTACCCTAGCTTCAATTGTGTCCGCTTGGAGCGCTTTCTACAAGTTTAAACGTCTTTTAAAGTTATCATACTACCAGATCATATTTATAGCACATATAATAATCATAGTTGTTTATATAGGCTAATGACAGACCACAGACGACTTTGCTTTTTTAAACACTCAACGTTTCGAATTTTTTTTCCGAAATTCTTTTCCAAGATCTCAGTTTTAATTAAACAATAATGCATCATAACTTACAATTTATAAAATACACAACATTATACAAAACATAATAAAAATCAACAAATTACAAAACTCATGATTTTATTGCGATAGAAAAAGATTTTGACTTGTAAATGGATATTTATTAGGAGTTTTGTAATTTGTTTATTTTTATTATGTTTTATATAATATTGTATATTTTATAAACTGTAAGTTAAGTTGTATAATTGTTTATTTAAAACTGAGCACTTGAAAAGGTGTTTCGGAAAGAAATTTCTAACATTGTGTGTTTAGAAAAGCAAAATTGTCTGTGATCTGTCATTAGGCCATATAAAAAACTTAATAGTTAATAACAGACATTAAATAAAAATATTACATAATCATAGTTTTAAAATAATTGTTTGATAATAACAATAATTTAATATTTAAGTTGACATTTTTCCAATTTTATAATTTATCACATTGACAATTTTCAACGAATTTATTTAACTACATGTATTTAAGGTTGAAATTACTAATTCTTTTAAGCAATAAAATAATCCAAAGTTGAAAATCGTACTAATAAAACTAATAACTGCAAAAACTTTTAATTTAACGTACGATACAGAAGATAACAGAACTTACTAGCAATGAAAACGGTTGTTATATGATACCATACCTTAGCAGGTTATTTATTCCATATGAAAATTATTTAAACATAACCTCTAAATAACCTTTAAGCGAAGATGTGTAATAGCGTTTAACTTTAAATTTTAACATGTTTGTGCACTGAAAGTAAACTTTGAATATTCATTTTTCTGGCTACAATAAAAAGTCTATTATATGGGGTCTATGAAGATTAGGTATTTAATTTCTTATTCGCAGCAATATGTCGTGAAAGATAGTGGAAATATTGTGTGTATTATACTCTCAACGTTTACTGATTTTCAATCTGCCTCTGTCTATATTCAATGTACATATTGTACGGGAGGCAGACATGGGACAATATTGTTCTAAAATGCAGTTTGAGAGGACGTCAGTTCTATAAATGGTATCGGAGGAACGTGAAGCTAAAACTGAAATTGTATGCAACGATGAATAAAAATTGAAAGAAAAGGGATTTCCCAAAAGTTTAGGAAATGTGTTTTTAATGCGCGCAAAGGATTTGGCGGGACTCCTAGCAATACGATTAAGGAAGGAGGCCTCCTTAATAACCTTAGAGTAACTCGCTCCTGCTCTTTTCTTCATTGGGGAAATTGCTATTGTTTGTGCAACATTTACGGTACACACTAATGAATAGTACGTTTTGTGTTACGCAAACAAAATGTGCATAACACAGTAATGAAAAGTATGTTTTACGTAACCAGAATGCACATAACACTAATGAAAAGTACGTTTTGTGTTGCGTACACACAATATACGTAACACAGTAATTTATGTAACGGTAATATGTATTATAATATACTATATTTTGAAGTGATAACAAAATAGAGCAAATAACTTCGCAACATTTTCAACAAAAATATGAATTTACATTTTTTTTCATTCAATTTTTACATCTTTATTTAAGAAATGTGTTTAATAAGGACTAAATTTTATTTTAGTTATTAACAAAATATTGAAAGTAACAAAATACATTTATTATATGTTGACCAAATACAAATTTTTTCAACAAATTCAATTCAAATCAGCTCTTTAAAAATTATAAAAAAATTTTCTTTTCAAAAATTGTAATAAAAATACATTTTATTGTATTACGTAAAATACATAGTATTATCCAATTGTTATCTTTACATTGAATTATTTGTATTGAGTTTAATCAAAGTTCAAATATATTACCGGATCAAAAATATTTATTAAATAAATAATCTACGAATATAAATAGCTAATAATCTACATGTAAAACGGCTGTGCTACAACATAACCTATAACACAAGATCAGCTGTTACATGAAATCATCAGTTATCATTTAATTCTCTTGAGTCACCTGACGGAAATATACGCTGTACGATATGCGTTTCAGAAATAGAGTCGGGAAAGTATCGATTTAATCTCATGTTTTGTTATGTGAAACAATGATTGTCTGTTTATTCATCCCTTAGGTTGACATAGTTTGTGAAAAATAATAACTAGATTATAAACGGAAGGTTGGTACGTAAGTTCAACTGCATTGCCAAGTAACGCAAAACTATCCTGTCTACCTTAAGCAATCCTAGGGCATACAAAAGGACATTAGCTTATTCGTATTACATATGGGTCAGCTTTTAGCCATAAGAACTAACTTTTCCGCATCTTTCCATTCTATTCTCTTTATACGTTTATTCTGCATTAGCACCACCTCGTCTAATATTCTCAGCTTATTCTTGTCTCCACTGGTGTCTTTGCGATTGTTTTTTATATACGTGTATCTAGTTCCTAAAATATGTTTTCGAACAGGTCATTATTTCTTTTGAGTCTGGCTGTTTGTCTACCTGTGCTCTCTCTCTCTCTCTCTCCCCACACACACGCTATATATATATATATATATATATATATATATATATATATATATATATAGTTATGTGATGGACCGATTCCGATTCTTGTTTTTGTAGCTGTTAAAATACATATGCAGTGTACTTTATAGGAAAATAGTTATTTATCAATTATGATTTATTTATATATTAGATACTTTAAATGAATTAAACGATTAAAGCAAATGCAGGTTTGAGAGAAAGAAAATGTCATTATTTACGACGCAACAACAAAAACGACCGGAAGCATTTCTGGTCCTTTTGCTTGGCATAGTTCGTCTCGCACTGCTCTCTCCCTCTCACTCTCTCTCTCTCTCTCTCTCTCTCTCCACGTCTCTGGCCGCCACTATTCCGCCACCGCTAAATAGATTTCATACAAAACACAAGAAGAAGGTAATTCCTATGTCTCCAGGCATACAAAACTGGAATGGCTGTTACTGAAGTTATATTGTAGTAATATAATAGTCATATTTGTAATTTTAAACAAAATAAATTTGTTTTGTCCAATATGTTTGTCGCCCTTTAGAAATTCCTATTCATAAATCAAGGTCGAACGTTTTGAGTAGCCTATTACATTAAAACGGAACTTTTAAAAGGCTCCACAATATGACCAAAATGTCAACTAAATTCATTTTATTAGAGAAGTATTTGAATTACCTTAGTTGTTTTTGATATATATATATATATATAAATTCGCAATATGTATTCTTGTGTATTAATAAAGAACAAAAGTCAAAATACAAATACAAGAATTATAATTGAATTTACAATTCAAAGCTTTTCGTTGGCTAACAGTACCAACATCATCAGGAATATTAAACAATTCATATATATATATATATATATATATATATATATATATATATATATATATATATATATTAAATATGGTGATATGTTTTCTTGTAATATAGTTAATAAATTAAAAGTATTTCAAAAACAAGAATACTTTTAATGAATATATTTATTCAAAACTTTTCGCCGATAAAATAGTACCAGCATCTTCAGGGAATAATTATCTAATAAAATATTATTAGATAATTATTTCCTGAAGATGTTGGTACTATTTTATCGGCGAAAAGCTTTGAATAAATATATTCATTAAAAGTATTCTTGTTTTTGAAATATTTTTAATTTATTAAATATATATACATATATATATATATATATATATATTAATAAATATAAAACAACAAATATATATATATTCTTTTTTTCCGTTTTTGTTTGTAATTGAATTCTTTAAATTTCAAATGAATCGAAACTTTAAAGAAATAATTTAGTCTATGTTACTAACGTGAGTATGTGTGACCGTCTAGACATTCGTCTAAAATGGAAGTTTATAGAAGCCTTACTTTCTCAGGACCAGTCCTATTATTTGTTTCAGTTATTGTTTGTCTTTTTTTCAGAGTTGCCTGCAGTTATTACCTCTTTATCGCGTTTACCGATGTTGTATACAAGCAAAACTGTTCCTGGAAGATTTGTAATTGTCTGGTCAAGTTGAAACTCAGACTGCATTAGATAACAGCAGCTTTGTTACATATCAAGAAAAACATAAACAAACTGTCGATGGGGTCACTGATGCATCAGAGTGATATGAAGGTCAAGAGAAGAAGCTGTCGTAGATTCTCGCTCGTGTAGACGGGTCATGACTGTTTAGTCGCCCACATTGAATAGCAATGAAAAGAAGAGTGATGGGCCCGAATTGCTGTGCTAAAGACTGGTCACAGATCGGCATTGAGAACAAAAAAACACATAGACTCTACCAGGATGCTAGCAAGCTAATAAGTCCACAGGAAACCACAGATTAATATGATTATTTTTTCATGAATTAACAAAATTTGTTTCAGCATCAATTGAAAACTAATTTCAAAATGTCTACAGCTGTTACATTCGCAGTATATTAGAAATAATATTTTGTTTCCATGTAGCGGCTCTGTGGCTTAATTGTAGAGCATTTCCACTACTAACCTAGGTTCGATTCCCGATAGCGCCAAAGAATTTTAAGCAGTTTTTTCAGTTTTTTTAGGGAACTTGAAAAGCAGTACACTAGAGTCAAAGCGGGGGCAATATATTATGTTTTGAAGCGAATGTCTCACCACATTATCTTCTTTTAATACCGGATATCTTAAAATGGATTCATTTTAATAGTAACAGTCTACTGTTAGTATTAATATTGTATATTATTTCACTTACTCCGAGCCCTGGTGTTATCGGATAATCGTTACTTCGTCTTACAGGTGTCCATCACATAAATCACGCATATTTTCTGAATAGTTATGAGTTTCTCACATCATTTAAGAAAAGATTCTCTTAACATTAAATCTAAATTTTAAGTCTTGAGACCAAAGAGCGAAAATTTTTATAACTTGATTTTTATATGACTTTAAATATTGTTTATATTAAAGGAAAACACAAAAATATCAACTGAATAAATTAACAGCAAACATTTCTTGTAATATTTAACGCTGTCACATGCAGGATGAATATTTACTCATCCATTTCCGAGTTTGCATACGTTTTATACGAGTTCAAAGCGTAACTTTGAAGGAACAAGTAAACTAAAGAAATAAAGAAACGGGGCTCCTACAGTAAATGCTTGAGGGGTTTGTTTACAAGGGCTGAATGTACACTTTCTGCAATGTCGGTAAATAAGGGTTGACCAGTGATAGGGCTTTATTTAGGTGGGAACTTTATGTCGACTCGTAATGTAAATCTAAACTTTTAATTTTATTGTGCTTTCACCTTACTTTATAAATAAGGATTTATGTTTTTTTTAATTAGGGATTTTAAGAATTTTACTAATTTTTGTGTCAAGCTATTAAAGTGAATACTGCTCTTCGCATACCTAAACAGAAACATTGTACGGGGAGAAATCTTTTCGTTTTGGCGTCGCGCTCTAACATATCTATATAATTCTGTAAACGCGCTGTATATACCTGTTTTAGCTTACATTAGATGGCAACATATTATTTCATATAGGCTTTAGATTTTATGATACAGGTTATGTTGTAGAGCAGCTGTTTTTGTTATTATACTTTATTTATTGCACATTATTAACCTAAATTATTCTTATTCTATATATTTTATTAGTTAATAAATATATTAACACTCAACGTTTCGAACTTCTTTCCGAAATTCCTTTTCAAGAGCTCGTTTTTTTAAACCAATATAGAACATAGCTTACAATTTATAAAATCCTGACCATTATATTAAAAACCAACAATTCAAAACGTATACGTTGTACAATATACAATAAAAAAGTTTATTGGTTTAATAAAAACGAGCTCTTAAAAAGGAATTTCAGAAAGAAATTCGAAAAATTAAGTGTTAAAAAACATGAAATAATTGACTGTGATCTGTCATTAGCCTATATAAAAAATTAATAGTCATTAACAGACATTAAATATAAATATATTAATTGATATTTTAGTAAGTGTAAGTACAGTAAATGCAATATAATTGTTATAATTATAATGAATTAAGTACAGTCTATGTTTTATTCCACTTTTTGATACGAAAACTTCCTTAGGCGTTAATATGGCGGATATAATCTACCGATCCACAATAACTAAGCAAGGAATGCTTGTCCTTCGTGTTTGTAGAAGTTTCTATGAAGACATAGCTTAGGTCTAGGATTAAACATATAAGCAGTAAATGTTAGATTTTATTGGTAACGCTAGCAACATTAGGGTTCTACATTGCATAGTTTGGGCATTTAGACAGCATAATATGAAAACAAAACGATTTTGTGAAGTGGTTGTGCAGTTTTTATTATTCATTCAATTTGACTGTTTTAATTATACTTCTTATGTAAAGGGGACGTCAGACACATTTACAAATTACCCATTGTATCCCAGATTTAGTTAGGTACTTGGTTGAGGACTTGGAAGAGCTAGTAGTGTGCGGTAAACTCCTAATATATCGCATC
>JBAIZL010000004.1:67131009-67191009 GCA_036971475.1 Prosapia bicincta
GAAAGTATTCGTGAAATTGTGCTACTGAATAATATACTTATTTACACCCGCACATTTACAAAATAGTTTGTTGATTTATTGGATGGTAAAACTTCTCAGATTCACTGGGTAGGCGGTTTTTACCGCGCAGATCATGTTATTAAGGGAGTTCAGGCCTCTTTACCTTTTACATAAAATTGCTTTCATTGCACCTGACCTTTCGTGACCTTGTTCTAAAATTGCAATCGTAATGGTTAGGGGTGCCTTCCTACAACGTCAATAAAGAGTATTTGTAACTGCTGCACACGTAGGTCAGTATCTTTCCCCGTCCTCCAGGTCTCTATAGTTTTACATCCCTTTCCTAACCTTGCACGTAATACACAGCCTACAACACATTCTACATAAACCTAAACAATATACTAGGTCCATTACATTAATTAAAATATTTTTTTTGTAAACGTGTTTTAAAATATTCTATACAGAAACTATGAACTACAAAAAGTTGGATAAAGAATTGAATTAAACGATAAAGGGTATTACTATTTACAAACGTTAAAGTTACTTTTCATATTGACTGTACTCGTGTTAATATGTCGACCTCAGAGAATAAGTTTTCGTTTAAACTCCTGACCTACTACGAAATAATTTAACACATCTATTATACCTCAGGCGATATTTTATATTTAAAAAATACCACTTCATATGGATCTTAGATATTATTAGAGTTGCACAAGTATACACTTTGTATTATAGCTTCCTATAAGCTCCAATGTGTCTTTCTATTAGGCATCTCTCTGAAATAGATTGCAATTCGATTTTTGTAGCCGTAGCTCTGATTTTATGCCGTAAGACAACTTAGATACAAGTTAATTGCTAACATTTGTTTCCAGAATAACTATGTAATGAACCTAGTATGCAATTATATTCTTGATATTACACATATAATAATAAATAAATAACTGCACACGAAATAAAAAAACAATATTTATTGTCATGCACGTTTCAATGACTCATGTCATCATCCTCAGTGACACTACTACAAATTACCAATTCAACTTACCATTGAAACGCGTATGACAAATTAAATTGTGAGTTTGTGTAGTTATTTATAACCTCAACTCACAAGCCAGCTCAATTATTACTTACACATATAATAATAATAATAACAACGAACAAAGATATTATAATTTTTAAAAAAATATTATTACACACACACACATATATATATATATATATATATATATATATATATATATATGTACTGCATTAGTAGAAGAATCTGTTGTCCGTATGACGGCATAATTTGACTTGATTGCGTTATTTAATTGAGAATGTTTAGGACGACCTATAAACTATTATCGACAGATAAAGTATTTGAAATCGTACGAATATAAAATCAAGTTACGGTAAATTTTAGGATGGCGAATTTAGGATGAAAATATGGCGATAAAATTTCAGTTCATTAATTTTAAAAAAATAAAATTTTAAAATATTTTGATATATAACTTGTGAATCTTGTAGTCCATCACGTTCGGTTAGATGTAATTAATCATTTTAACTTTAGTTTATGACTTCCGTACTTTAAATTTTGTAATTTCTAAAAACTTACTAAAACAGAACGTTTTCGATCGCTACGTTGCGATCTTCATCAGTGTCTCTCAATAATTATACCTCCTTATAATGGGTACAGAAAGTATAAGTCTCTTTGTAAGTAAGTATACAGTTTAAAACTGGTGTTTATTTAAGCACACTTGTGAAGTATGGCATAAATGAAAATACTGTTGTTAACAGAGTCAATAATATTTACTTTAAATAAAAACAAATTTAAAAAATAATTAATAAATATTGTTGACTCCAACAGCATTTTCATTGACGCCATTCCTTAAAGAGTAGACTCGTGAGTATTTTTCAAAAATTTCTGGATAAAACTGAGTAACTTGCTAGGAACGTTCAGTCTGAAAAAACTTCATAATTGTTTAGAATTTAAAAAAAAACAAATAAATTTCATAAATAAATAAAATAAGTTATCGATATTTTGTGCATAGTTTTTATTTATATTTTCAGCGATTCATTTACTAAATTTTAATGGTTTTTAATTATGCAGGTTTTTCTACACGCTTAAACTATATTTTTAAAGTTAAGCTTTTTATTGCAGAGAAATATAAAATTTCATGTCAATCGTAAATAGGCTATGTTTATATTTATGCACAATTATGTGTCAGAGTGAGCGTTATATCAACAATCAGGTTAATGGATGTAAATTCACAAATAAATTTATAAATTTATAATTTCGTCATTTATGGATTTTTTTTTGATTTGATTTAGTTTAATATTTTAGTTTTTTTAGGATGATTAGTTATCGGGATTCCTGAGATACTTTTCGAGAGTCGAGTCACGCCCACTCTTAGCTCAGCTCTAGACTCTGAGTGTGTTAATGGGATATCATCACGTGATCAGTTACTGTATACATAGAGTAGTTCTTATTAAAATGTTACGCCTAAGAAGTAACACAGTAAATCTCGGTAAAAATTGCACCCCTACTTCTGTTGATGGATTTTTGTAATATTAATATAACACATTTCGAATAACTGTCACGACCCAAGGAGTAAACCAAAGTTGTTGATAATGGAGCTTCTTCAAAACGCGTCGGCGCATGGCATAAGAAAGTACGAAAATCGAAAAATAATGCATACATTGTTCATATTTGTAAAAGTGAAACACAATTATTAAATTCATGACAAGTGACAAACACGCCCCGAACAATAACGCCGCTAATTCGGGTTTCATAAAACCTGGCAACACGCACTTCGCACCATACACGGCGTAATTTAAAGAGCTTGGGCATATTTTTTTGGCAGAGGACTAGGCATAAATAACCCCCTGTTGGCTGTAAATGCGGGGGTGGGGGGAGGCCTCTACGGTACTATTCAGCGCCAAAGGGGACGCGTAGCACTTTTATTACACATGCACCGATTAACAGTAGGCCGCTTTTATTTAGTCACAATTAGAGGAAATAAATTGTTTAAGGTAGTTTTGTTTAGAACGACCCTTGATTTTAAAGTTATTGGTGTGCTTTGATTAGGAAGTTGCTAGAACGGTGTAATTTCACAGATGAACATTTTTTATTTTGTAAATAAATAATTTGTTTGTTTTTATTTAGATTAAACGCTAAAATAGGGGTTCCTTTACTTTTTTTTATAATTTAGAATAATTTGTTTAAATTTGAGTTAAACATATAGTCAACAGCACCAAATATTCACTTTTATGTAGATTTGTTTACATTATGTGAAATGAAAACGGGTGTAATATCTTATCTCAGAAGGTTATCATAAAATAATAAATAATTTTAAACCAAATATTCCATAGATCGTAGATTGGCTGACGTTACCCCCTCAAATCTGGAGGTCACTTCCTCTAAGCCAAGCGACGGTACTGCTAAAGTCTTTAGTATTTCTTGCGTTGGGGACGGATGTCGACCCTCTTTAAAAATCAGTTTGTTCTTCTGTCTAATAATTAAATATATATATATATATATATATATATATATATATATATATATATATATGCTGATACGTATTCCTTCACGGATGGAAAAATATGATGAATAGTTACTATCTGGAATACATCCGTTCATTCAGCAGCCCATAAATTTGCAGTTCCGACGTTTCGCTAGAATCTCATCCAGCATTGACGAGGTGAACCCAACAACAGTAAGAGCGAGTCAAATTTTACTGTTGTTGGGTTCACCTCGTCAATGCTGGATGAGATTCTAGCGAAACGTCGGAACTGCAAATTTATGGACTGCAGAATGAACGGATGTACTCCAGATAGTAACTATTCATATATATATATATATATATATATATATATATATTTATATATATATATATATATATATACATTTGCGTATATATTTGGTCGACTTATTTTAAAATTCTTGAAATAAACTGCTGTAAATAAAGAAATCATTGTTAAAATATACAGGAGCTAATCATTCAGTAAATTGTTAATTTTTCTTTTACTCCCCGAAAAAATCATTTCTACATCTTCAAACTTTTAAGTTTATCTCACTACGTAATTATTATTTACTTACTAGACGTCACTGTATCTGTAATAAATAACCTAAGCATTAAAACTTAATACAAATATTTTAATATTTTCAACGATAAAATAATTTGTCTTTAAAAACCATAACAATAAATTTTATTATTAAAATAGATAGTTTTAAAATAATTTGATGGAAAGTACCCACTCGTGAAACAAAATCAGTTTGGCAATAAAATATCCCTGTTAGTTTTCTAATACAAAACTTTATGCCACAAAAGTCAAAGTTATAGAGAAAGTAATTTTTTTTAGTTTTAAAATAAAGTAAAATTTCTTTTTAAAAATATTATATACAATATAGAGATTACAATATGGAATCTTTTGTGTGAAATAGAAAAGTCTTTTTCTTTCACTTACTAACGCTATGTTAGTTCAACTTTTCGATACTTGTGTCGCTGATTTCAGTTTATTATACTGTATTTATCACAGTCGAGGCCAGTAAATAAATTTAGAGTAAATGTTATCTATATCTAATTATATTGGCATCTTCAGGCCTTTTTACAACAATAGTCTGATGTTTATGGAATTAAAAAGGATATATGTTTTCCCAAAGTATGGCAGATATTTTATTATTTGTCTAATTTTACTACTTTTACGAAAAAATTATGGATTTTAAATAGGTTTCACACCACACCGACATTGCAAAACATAATTTATACTTGATAAATTAGAAATCCTCAAAAACATAGAAAAAATAATAAAACCTCAAAAATTGAAATTTTAGTAAATAAAATCTCTACTCTATAGCACAGATAAAGTTTCAAAATTAAAGTCTCTATAAATGGGAGCACTATGTTACATTGACATTACAGTACAGTAAACGCATCCAGTCAATAAAAGTATAAAAGCAAATAAAAGTTGTTTTCGTAAGCTAACCGGTTGACAAATGAAGTGTCATTTTTGTACACTTTTTGCATTAATGCAGGCAACCTGTAAATTATTTTTAGCTCACGTTTGAAAACTTTGTTTCTTTTAGAAACATTTTTACCGTAACCGAATGTGTCTCAGCTATATTGTAATGTAATGCTGTATTTGGTAAACAAACCTGGTTTATAAAGTTTCATGCTTGGTAAATTGTAACTAAGGGTGTTTTCCCATTTTTAATTTTTGGGACCGATTCGTCAATATTTTTATATAGGCAACAATAGATCCCTTATAATATTACTATTATTATTTAATTTTATTTTTTGTTAAATTTAAACCATTCTTAATTTTGCGTATGCCAAGTTTTATTGTTTCCGTGTTTCCTAAGACATCCCCAGGTATGTTTTTATTATTACAATATAGGTGATAGGTTGGATCGATCTATAAATATTGTTTATATATTACACCGTATGTTGTGTTATTTGTAACAGCAGATCATGTGTTGTTCTTACCTTCTAACCTTATCACCAACAACAAATGGATTTCCCTATTAAGCTGTAAGCTTTTCGGTTTTACTGTTTGGGGTAAACGCGTCTGACGGCTACTTAAATGCTCAGGAGCCACGTGAAATTAGTTTCATTAGTAAAACCGAAATATTTGTATACTGTTTAATTTGTCTACAAATCCTACCATCATTATAGTGCTAAACACACTTGAAGCTACAATAACAGTACAACTAATTTTAGCTCAATAAAAATTACTTGAATTCTAAGCGATTTATAAAGTGCGCTTGCGACGCGCCTTTGTTTGCCCTGCGCGTCCATTTAGCTAAGTAAGTTTGGGCTTTGGGACGGCCGATAATACACCCGACACATTCGTCTCCCAAAGTCCTCTAAAAGGAAAGCAACATAAATAAAGTTGTGCCAGAGCGTGAAGCAGTTCTCCCAAGTTGATTACTTTGAAAAGTCTCCCCCCCCCCGCCTCGTCTCTGTAAACTTATCAACTGCAGACATTATTTCAGTGTTTGCGCCCAACTTTAGGAAACTTATGAGCAAAAAGACAATAACATTTGGACATTAAATATTTTAGCTTCTGATAGTGTTTCAAAAAGGGATTACTACTTACCGTTGGCTGCCAAGTTCCAAGGAAACTCGTGTTAGCGGATTTTATGATTTCCTAGAAAATATTAAAGTGTCCATTTCAAACTTAATGCACACCTGTAGCATAGTAAACAATCAGTACTGAAGAAATTGTATGTAATATGTGATCTTACATAATATGAATACTTTTACGGGTTACAAAATCTAAGTTGTCACATAGGGAATTTTTTTATGTTTAAATAGCTTCACATAAACTTTTAAGAAGCGGTGGAATTTTGGGATGTTTAACATTTACAATAACTTATTGTTATTTATGACGTTTGCGGTCATAAAATTTCTCAAGATTGAAAGATGAAATTTCGTACAGGATAGTTTTCTCAAATAAAATTTACGTTGTAGCAAAAAAAACTCCCAGTGACTAGTCGGATATTCGAAAAGTCTGGGTAGGAAAAACAAGAAAAATGGTAACAAGGAGTACCTGTCTTTTGATTCCACCTCCTTGACAAAGAACACAAAGTATAGATCCGTAATGTGGACCATCTCCCATCTAACATACGAAACCTCCACCCCTACGGATCCAACAAACTCGTGATTCCCGCCCGGGTGACTAGCGTCAGTCCCGAGACGGAGGACTTGTTGTAAGAGCCTTGCGACCTTGGTCTGGTGACAAGCCCGCCCCTGATACGAGACGAACTCCAACCAGACACTGCGGTTCGGCCGCTTTTCAGTACTACTCTGGCCGCCCCTGGGACGAGACGAACTCCAACCTGCCACTGCGTACCGACCGCTTTTCAGTACTACTCTGGCCGCCCCTGGGACGAGACGAACTCCAACCAGCCACTGCGTTCCGGCCGCTTTTCAGTACTACTCGGGCCGCCCCTGGGACGAGACGAACTCCAACCAGCCACTGCGTTCCGGCCGCTTTTCAGTACTACTCGGGCCGCCCCTGGGACGTGACGAACTCCAACTAGACACTGCGTTTACTCGGAGCCAGTAAAACCTTCCGAACTGTCAGATGCCTCGTACAACGATATCCTGACTGATTAGTTTGGTCCAGGTAGTGTAATCGGATCTTTGTCCACTCTTGGTGTGTCTTACGTAAGGGCCGGACCCTCAGATTCGGTACTTGGTTCTAGTTAGGAACAAAACCATCCCATTAGACCTTGTAAGCTTAAAACATCTGACAGATGTACTAGTAAAATGATGAATTCGAAATGTAGTTATTACCGTCCCGAATCTTAATTTCCCGCTTCATGTTTGTGATATTTCATTAAAGAATAAATTCAATCGTTGCGTTGGTAATTATAATCAAAGAGTCTGGCTTGCTTGACGTTGTATCAGTCTCTTAGTCCAGTCGTAACTTCGATAGATCGATTAAGTAAAGTTAAGTCACTCCTCTGGTCCTCCTCTGGTAACACTTTCATCGACATCTTCTGTGGTTGCCCATTAATGTTACCTTAATAATAGGTTTTTCTGGCTAATAGATAAAGTAGTGTTACGCTTCCAAGTCCAATTCATCTGCGCAAGCTCCACTTTAACTTTATTCTCTTCCCTAACCTTCTGATGTACTATAGTTCGTTTAATTCCGTATTTCATCAGAAGTGTCGTAGACGAGAGAGAGAGAGAGAGAGAGAGAGAGAGAGAGAGAGAGAGAGAGAGAGACAGACAGACCTGTAGACAGAGAAAGATTATATATTCATTTTAGTACAATAAGGCACGTATAATGGTACATGGTACATGTAACAAGTAAATATTTTAGCTGTGAAGTATTTTTATCTTAGGTGACAGATAAGTGAAAGATAAACAAAGCACGATGTAACAAGTGCGCGCGCATTGTATCACGCGTATTTTTGTAATTGCCGGCTTCAGTCAGGGAACAATGCGCTCTGCTCGCGTAACCTATAATTTCTTTGTTCGTCTTACAACGGCAACAATGCTGCCCCCTCTCCCCTTGTACTCCTTGATATCAATCTCTGCGCTAGGATTAGACGTTCTTGCTTGTAAAGTTAATCTACCTGAAAATATCTGGTGTAGTGTTAACAGGATTTTATAATTCTTACAAATTCAATGGCAAGATATTTTAAAGCATTTTTTAAAATTAGAATTCTCCTTGGACCATTAGACTATTTACACGTAATTTTCTATGCAGAGTTACCGCTGTCGGTGGAATTTCTATTTCATGACCATCTCCTAATTACCAGTTTTAGTACCTTAACCCTACCTTAATTCTTCCACATTACCTTTTTTGTAGAGAATGTTATGAAAAACCCTGTAAGGCAGCTATTCATGGAATCTACCCTTCTTTCTAATTTAAGGATTCTTGTATTTCTATTTCACTCTTTCTTAATTATCTACTATCGATTCTATGTCTTTTTTTATAGTTTATTATTTATTATCCGACCATTATCCTTTTTACTGTTCCCGTGAATAGTAAAAAATGTCTCTCTTAAGAGCGGTTAACGAGTTTACCGTGGGTGAGTCTGCGATTCCTTCAGGATCCCTTAATCTTAGACCCAGATGACTTGCTCGTCCTTACCTTTCTTCTTATAAGGAAGACACATGTTTATATCCCCGATATAATGTAAGATTGCCTCACGCGACCCTTCACAGCCAATCCTCCCATATCTTCTTCCAGAAGGTTTTTTCACCCTACCTTGATCCAACCTATATTTACAATTCTTGGTCCGAGATGATAATACTGACCTATTCTCTATTAAAGACGTCGTGTTATATAAAATAATACGTTAGTTTTAACAACGCAAAACTAAGAAAAGTTGATAAAATAAAGTTAACACGTGGCATATTATTAAAAACCACAATAGTTCTCAGCACAGTTATCTAAGAATCCACTAATAAGTAACTGATTTTATAACTTTTTATTCACAACTTTTCTTAACTTTGTTAATGTCTTAATGAATTTCATACAGAATGTCAAAGGAAGGGTGAGGCTGAATACACACTTTGCATTTAGAAGAGCCTTTAAGGTGACGGAAATTGATTGACGTGAATTATTAACACCAAAGGATTTTAAATTATTTTTCAATTAAAACTTTGTCAATTTGGGTTGAAGGAGCGGCTGCTTTGCTTTTTGCTTTTTTGGTTTTACTAAATAATTAAAGTTGCTTGTTGTAATCATCTTGAATTCACTGATTAAACTTTAATTAAATAATACTTAACTCAGTGAATACGTAAGGGCTTACTTGTTGACGCGCTTTGTAAAAGGAACGCTTGTTTCGAAACGCGTCAGCAAGTAAGCCCTTACGTATTCACTTAGTTAAGTATTATTTAATTAAAGGTGAATAATTAAGTTGCTTTAGGACTTAGTGAAAGGGTAAACTTGTAAAGGGATTTCCCGTGCCATAAGTAGATACACTTTAGTTTTAATGTGATTATTTTTATGTGTATTATAAAGATGATAATTCGTGAAAATCAGTAAAACATAAAACAGATGATCAAGTGTATGTTTAGACACATTTATATTACTATATAGCTTTTCCATCCCGTCATTCTACTTCTTGTTCACCGTTCCTCAGGTAAGTTTTGAAATGAACTGATCTCTTAGAGATGTGTAGTACAAAACTGTTGTAACTTTATGCCCTAAATGTTTCAAAGTTTTACTCGCCACAGTTGAGCGCTTTCGCACGTATTCAGTTGTCGCGTCATCAGAACAAATACTGTGGTTGACAGTTAAAGATGTTACTGCAGCGTTGTCACATTTCTTCTTGTAGTTTCAATGAATCTACAACCTTATAGTGTGTTGTACAGAACAAATTACAAAACCGTCCCATGTACAAGTTACAAGTACTACACATGTATCGACTAGCTTGTTTGCCCTTTTTTCTTCAACCCTTAAATCTACAAGTTTCCATCATTAAAAAACTATAAATATCCTTTCAGAGCCATGGTGGTCTAGAGGGTTGATCACTTGTACTTTACTAAAGATACTGAGTTCGATCTCCTACCAGTGCCAAAAATGTTTATGTTGCTTTTGCACCCCCAATCAACCCTAACAGCGCCTAGGACAAAATTTACAACATTAATGGGCTTTTCAAATTACGCTAATCACATAAGCTTCCTTGAATTAAATACGCCCCATTTAAGTCAGGCCCACATAGTGTCTCCTAAAAATACCAAGTTATTGATGTAATAGTAACTATTATTATTGCTTAGTTAATTAGAGCTTAGCTAGTGAGAACTATTCACGAAGGTAAAAGTCAAATTAGTGATCTGAAAATCTCACCAAAAATTAGTTTTAATAAGCAAACACACAACACACTAGCCTTCCTCAGTGCTTAGCTACTACTGTAGCTGAGTAGTATCCAAGCACTTAAGAAGGCAACATCGTCGCCGAAACTAGTTTGTTGTGTTTGTTTATTAAAAACTAATTTTTTGGGAGATTTTGAGTTCACTATTTTGACTTTTACCTTTATTATTATTATTAATATTATTTTTATGATTATTATTTATAAAACAATATTATATTATCAATGTTAGTAAAATTACTTCTTTTTTCTTCTCGTTATAATTTTACAGTTTTATTTATTACTTTGATGGTAGGCTTATTATTGTTAGAAGAATAGATTATAAATAAAAGATAATTGTTTTCAGTATTTTTATTATATCTCTTTTGGCTTTTGTTATGTTAAATATAAACATTAATTCTAATTTATTTTATCTGGTTTATTAGTTTATCAGTGTCGTTTTAATCAATAGAGTATACAAACTTGCTGTTCTGTAAACATTCTATAAATTTCGATAAATCTACGTTGAAAACTAAAGATGTTCATAAATCGAAACTCTCGGTCCGTTACGCCACGTGTAGAGTTGGTAAATGATGGGCCTCGTTAGCGGACCCCATTTCATTAACAGTCTCAAGCTCCGTGAATTAAAAGGAAATTGGGTCTTCGCTATAAAGGCAACTTACCGCATTTAGTTTCTACTTTAGAATTAATTAGAAGGCAAAATACTGTTGATTTCGTACGATTTTTCATTGTTAAATTCAAATCCATTGATGCCAAATCTCCAAATTATTTCAACAAAGAAATGGCAATAAAAATCACTTACGCTAAATTACACTGTTACTTCGTTTTAATACATTAATACGAGTGTCGAATAGTTTTATAACTCACAACAAAATATTTTACAAAAATTTAAAAACTTTCACGATTGTCTTGTAATGTTATTATTT
The DNA here is from genome assembly GCA_036971475.1 of Prosapia bicincta. NCBI lineage: Eukaryota > Metazoa > Arthropoda > Insecta > Hemiptera > Cercopidae > Prosapia > Prosapia bicincta. Next base: position 67,142,245 of record JBAIZL010000004.1, read on the forward strand.
GGTTTTGGCAATGTCGTTTAAAAACGTAGCATTCAAAATTAAATTTGACAAGTAGAAAATCTATAAAATTTAAATAATAAAAATATTTTATTGCAGTAATAAAGTTATTTAAATAAATTTAAAATATATTGAAAATGTGATAGTAAATATATACTTTCTACACTAATTCGATGTTGGCAAAACAAGTTAGTTAGAGATGTAGAAAGTTTTAAGCAACACGAACAAAATAATAAAAACTGGTGTCGACTCCCCAAATATTCAAATTTTTGAAAAAAGGGTAAAATGTCTTGCCTTCACAATACACGCAAAACGTATAAAATCACTTAGTTTTTATTTAACATAGTACAAACTATGTTATACTATAATAGAATAAAACTGGCATCCGGTTAGGATGGATTTGGTTTAAACAACATCATGTTTAAATATTCTATTTACAACTAGCTAACTAGCATTAAAAGTGAAACACCATTTCCTTGTTCCATGTGGAGGTGCCCAAACATTATACTAAAACGGAGGTTATACGCCTCAGTAAACATTATTTTATTTTTTACAAATAAATCCAACTTAACCAGATACTTTGTAAATGCGAGATTTAAAAAGTTTCAAGTGTATCGTAAAATTAAGTTATTTTTTGTTTTTTTTGTGTGAAAACTTTAAATTCTTGGGTCGTCGCTTCCATGTTTTACTGTTTTCCGTGTTCCCGGTAACTTTCTGAATCCCCAAGTATACTTTTTTTGCCAGTATAGCTTAGGTGTAGAGTGTGAATAATTGCTAAAACATTCATTGCTGATTATGAAATTATATATTACTACAATATTAATAATCATATTAATAATAATAACATCTATATCCCTCAATTACATACTTATTGCTACTTTACTATCCATTTGACTCAACTACACTGTTTGTTATTTTTGTATGAAAGTGGGATTATTATGTATTTATAAGGATAGGGTAGAATTATGAATTTATATAGGATTAAGGAAGGGGCATGAAAGCCCCTGAGGACAAAATCGGGGAGATAAGGAAGGTCATGGAGAAAATCTATTGTATATCGCGGTTTTAGAGAACTGTAACCAGTTACATCTCTTTGTGAGATTGATAAGGAAGAGGCTTGTTTTAGGCAGGATTAAGGAAGCTAAGTAATAATTCTTTAAGAATGATAAAATCTATGTCGTCACTTGCACAGGGCTGCCAACCTAATGTAAACCTGCTCCTAGCCGATGATGAGTGGTGACCATCCGCTAACCTGAAATAGACTTGCTCCTTGTAAGGGTGGGAAGATGGCCGGTCACCTGGTAACAGGCTTAAGTTTAATACTTTGATGACTTATATAAGCAGTACATACAGTAATATAGGTCTATGTATAACATTTAAAATAATCACAATTCCATGATTAACCCAAATTACAGGGATATTTTTCTACACAACTCCTACTTTATCATTTTATTCTCTCTGAAACGACAAGTGTTGCCATAGAAACAAAAAAAATAATACAACACTTTTAAAATTATAAACAACTTGAAGCAACGGTTGCGTAATTTTATGGTTTTAAATACATAAAACCTATATGGCAAATTTTTTAAATTTAAATTCCAATATACATTTTGATTGCAAAGCAATCATATTCAGTTAAAATTATTACTATACTTACTTATACATAAGGACTTAAATAAGACGTTTTTATGGGTAAAAGGTTCGATTTATTTAAAACAAAACACCTTTAAAATTTGTTTACATAAAGATTTTATTTTGGCATAATAAATTTAGTTACCACCGATATGTTTCTAAGGCAATACTGGTGCTGAATGCTACTAGGTAGATAAGTCCACTTCAACCCTCTTCAGCTTCCACCCTTAGATTCCTACAGCCTTAACTAGGAGCTGTAAACACACTTGAACATTTTGACGCTACCTGGGACCAATAAGGCCATTAGGTTCGCCGTCCCGCGCAATTCTCTCTACAAATTACGATGTATAGCCAGAAAGTTTATAAGGTATTGTTTAGAGGGTAAAATAACGCTTCAAATTTCCATTTCCCACTGTCCAGAAGGGACCAATGGCTTATAAAGCATAAGTGCCGACGTGATGACAGTGTTTGATATTTAGAGGGTTGTTGCTCGAAGAAATGGCGCCATAAACCATCCGAGCGCGTAGGCTGGAACTGTTTCAATGTGTTCTTATATTTAAATCTTGCCTGAGTGCGTTCATAAAATAGTCAACGCAAAAATAAACGGAAAAATTTAAGAGTGTATTATGTTATTAGCAGAGTGTATTACTACTAGTGGGAGAATGAGGATGGTAGGAACCACGTGGCGGACAGATCTGCGAGCTATGGTATGAATCGCAGTGGTATGAATTGTTACACAGAAAATTAACGAATATTAAGTAACATTTGTTTAGTAAAAAAAATAGATCCTCAACATTTTCAGATTTTCATAATTACAGTTTTGACTTTATTTATCATTAAAATTTCAATGTTACACTTGCTTTTAGAAAATAAAAACACCCAACGTAAAGTGATCTATTGTAGTAACTGAACCAAGGGTTCTTCAGAGTATTAGATTTCAGAGACGTAGACAGGGTGGAGTGTTATCCTCTCTATTTACCCCGGTGTAGAGCAGATGCCTTATTCCTAGTATAGTGCGGCCACGTAACCGTGCACTTGGCCTTGAGAGATCACAGTAGGCGAGAAGAGGAGGTAGAGGGTCAAACATGATAAAGGCTATCAAAACACTGACTTGCACGAGACATTTAATTATAATTTATAAATTAGAGTATAAATTAGCTTCGGTAAGATGTAACAATCTTGAAATATGTGTAGACATATCGGATGCAGAAGCTGTTGATGTATAGAACATTCTGAATAGGTAACATGTTTTAAGAAGTGGTAGTACACGAGAAATTTCGTGTGATCATTCAAGACCAATTGCACGGTTACGTGGTCCGCAATATACCAGGGGATCATTATGTCTTTTCATTAAACCTACCTAATTCTATCTACTTTTCCCATCGCTCGTAGCAATAATAGTTGATCTTGCTGATCGGCTTAAAGCTACAAAGGAATCTATTGAAGTAGTTCTCATACGAACGGTCGGCTAAAGTAGTAAATTTTAACCTAGGCTGATTTAACTAGATAAATCTAAAGTTTATAGTGACAATAAATCTTTCCCAATGCGTCAGATTTACTACCTAAGCCATAACCAGGTCTATTAATAATGTCGGCCTTTCTACCTGTCTATTGACGTTTACGTGTATATATATATATATATTACTGCAAAAGCCCGTACATTGGTAAATCTTGAGATTTTCTAGTAAAACCTAAGATTTACCAACACTTGGTGGTAAAAGTCCTGAACCTTTCTGTGATCATTGTGCCTTTGCCATTACACTCGGTAAATCTCTAGTTTTATCTTAGAGACACACTGAATGTTACCTATCCTAATCTAACCTTAAGGAGAGCGTCCGTTTTTAGCTAGAAAATATTTTATTCCAAAACACAACATTGACCAACAGTCATTGGTAAAACCTAGCGTCCCGAAAACTCATGTTGGTAAATTATAAGATTTAGCATTATACGAGTTTAGATAGGAACACGTATTAGGTAGTCACTAGGAGCAATTGGGGAGTAATTTTTAATTATAAATAAATAAAACCTCCTAAACTGTTAAACCTCATAAATAAACAAGTAATATAGATCAAGAATATTTTAAAGTTAATTCCTACTGAGGTCGACAAAGAAAAATGTATTTTAGTTACTTTTTATTTTATAATTCCAATTAACATATATATTATATGTTATATATAATATTATATGTGTTACATCATATATATATATATATATATATATATATATATATATATATATATATATGTATGACAGAATCACAATATTAAGGGGCAAAATATAAGCGAATTTCCTTGCAAATTAAATTTCCCTCTTTATATATGGTGTTGGACTACGATTTTAGTTTTAAATTATTTATTTGTTTTCTTTCGTTTCTTATTTATAAAGCTGATTGAGGTCTATAACTTCTCATTCTATCCCTCCTCTTGTAATGCTTCTTTATTGCAAGAAACGTTTTACTTATAATTACATATAGAACATCTTTAAGTAGATTCTGGTCTTGAGAAAGTTAGCACAGTGGTAAAAGTGCCGTTTTTCAAACGGATGTAAATCCACAGTTCGAATCTGAAGGGGGCACAAATTTTTAAATTTAAATTAATGAATAAAGATTTGAAACAAACGGCATTAACAATAATTGTCATCCACTATAGGTTTAAACAAGTTTATTTGAACTTGATTTAATGAATAAAAACGTATTTTATTAACGATTGGATATTTGTACAAGATATATATATATATATATATATATATATATATATATATATATATATATATATATATACTGAAACGTATTTCTTCACGGATGGAAAAATATGATGAATACTGCAGTCCATAAATTCGCAGTTCCGACGTTTCGTTAGAATCTCATCCAGCATTGACGAGGTGAACCCAACAACGGTAGAAGAGCGACTAAGTACTGTTGACTAAGACACGCACTTCTACCGTTGTTGGGTTCACCTCGTCAATGCTGGATGAGATTCTAGCGAAACGTCGGAACTGCGAATTTATGGACTGTAGAATGGACGGATGTACTCCAGATAGTAACTATTCATCATATATATATATATATATATATATATATATATATATATATATATATATATATGTAGAATATCAAATATGTTTTCCTGTTAGAATTATTTTTAAGATTAAATAATATACCCTAATTACAGGAATAATTTATTGAAATAATACATTCAAAGCTTTTCGTTGGTTGACATTACTAACATCCTCAGGAATTACAATATTAAGAATGATAAAAGAACTGTCTAACAAATATGAAGCTACTAGATAAAACTAGTAGCTTCATATTTGTTAGACAGTTCTTTTATCATTCTTAATATTGTAATTCCTGAGGATGTTAGTAATGTCAACCAACGAAAAGCTTTGAATGTATTATTTCAATAAATTATTCCTGTAATTAGTGTATATTATTTAATCTTAAATATATATATATATATATATATATATATATATATATATATATATATATATTTATATATATATATATATATATATATATATTTATATATATATATATTTAATCCTTAATATATATATATATATATATATATATATATATATATATATATTTATATATATATATATATATTTAATCCTTAATATATATATATATATATATATATATATATATATATATATATATATATATATATATATATATATATTAAAACAACATAGGTTATTCAAATACAAGAATATTTATTAATTTATATCCAAAGCTTTTCATTGGCAAAGAGTACCAACATCATCAGGAATGAAAATTACAATAATTATTGTAATTATCATGATTATTGTAATTTTCATTCTTGATGATGTTGGTACTGTTTGCCAACGAAAAGCTTTGGATATAAATTAATAAATATTCTTGTATTTGAATAACCTATGTTGTTTTAAATTATTAAATAAGAAAACGTATTATATATATATATATATATATATATATATATATATATATATATATATATATATATAATAACTTTTAAATGCCATTGAGACTTGACGCATTATATCGATTTCAATAATAAGACCTTACAACATACAGTAAAACATTGATGTAACGCATTGTAGTTATACGAGAAAACTTAGAAACTTTTATAAGTTACGAGAACTATAAAATTAATAAGTCGGAACCAAAAGAAGCATTTTGAACTTTTTGAAGAAAACTTTCAAAGTATTTTATAAGTATCATTCAAACTTCCCCAATATTTGGTGTAAAAAAGCGTTCCATCTTACCTCGTAGCTACAATGATTGCTTTATTATTGGATGCGGTATTTTAGGCGCGTTTTTAAATACCACCCTGGTTTCAGGCTATGCTGCGTACTTTAAACATATAATATTTTTAAAAAATGTTTAAATTCAATTCCTACTTAGGTAAAATTTATTCTAGTTACTTTTTACTAAACAATTACAATTAATATAAATAAAGTAACATAACCTATGCGTTAAAACAGCTGCTCTACCACATAACCTATAACATAAAATCAGCTGTTTTATGAAATCATATTTATTACTTAATTTAAACCAAATAGAACAAAATAACTATATTGCATACCTTGCTTCTTTCGTGAGATATTATCCCATATACAATTATAATTAATCTATTGAATTTAATTAATGAATAGATATTTTAAAAACTATTAACATCGTGACATGAACTACAAGTTTAAAAAAAATTTATTTGATCTTGACTGAATGAATGAAAAGTATTTTATTAACTATTGAAACATATTTAAGGAGGGTGTGAACATTATTCTAGGACGTTCCTATATTTTCCCGTAATAATTAGGGTATATCCAAAGTAACTATATACAATTGATCACATTACAATTTTCGAAATGAAAACATTTTAAAAGATTTGTAATAAAGTGTACTAAGGATAACTGCTTCATCTGTGTCACCCTTCACCCACCCTGGCCGCCATAATTTACAAGTCCTGCTAGCGTTCCCCTCTAAATAGACATCACCTGCACTAACCTCTTTGTTCATCGACTCTCTATTAGGCTCAAATAATTCGAAAATACGAAAGTTCTTTTCGTTCATTTATCAATCAGTAGATTGGTGATTTTGTCGAAACTGTAAACCCAAATGTAGTTAGATAACCCCGGATTATAATAACTATTCCAGCACTCCTGGCGGAGAAATCTGTAACCGTGTTATGAAGAATTGTAATTTTTATATTTTTAACCATCATTTTAAAAGGTTTTTATTGTACATAAAGGAGAGGCACATAAACCTTAATAAAGGCAATGGGTAGAAATGATTAAAAAAATAAATACTTAATATGTTTTGTGCCAACTTCAAAAATTTGTATTAAATTGAACATCTTTGGTTTTTGTATTTAGTCAATATAAACCAATCTTTTTAAATTCCGTCTATTAGCTCACTGTCTCCTGATGTATACCTTGTACAAATTTTCAATCATTAATAAAATACGTTTTTGTTCTTCTAATTAATTTCAAATACATTTATTTCCTATAGTGGATGACAATTGATGTTTATACAGTTTTTCAAATATTTATTCAATAATCAAATTAAAAATTTGTGGGGTCCAGGCGGATTCGAACAGAGAATCTTCATGTTCGAATTCTAGCGCGCTTTGGCACTGCACCAAATTTCCAATTCCTAGAAATATTCCTTAAAGGTGTAGGCCTATTTGAATTTCATTCCCCCCATCTGGTTATCCTCGAAACCTCCATTATACAACCTTAAACAGTTGCCATGGTTACCACACATATATAATAAATAGTGTTCTAGGGTAACTAAAATAAAATATTTCTTTGTCAACCTTAATAGGAATTTACTTTAAAAATTTTGTTATACAACTTGTTTTCATTTTTAAACGTAACATTTGTTAATCTGCCATTACATCATCTGACTGTTCTATTTACTAGTTCTATTCAGCCGCTCTTTTCCACTAAACAAGATACGTTCAAAATATCAGTTCGCACAAGAAACTGCTATGAATGGGTAGACATTGTTGCTCTATCTACAATGAATGATTAAAATGTAACATACAAGTAAGAGGATAAGACATTTCCATCGAAATATATACCTCATGTGCAAGCATGATTAGTAAACACAAAATTAACATATTTATTTAGCGTTAATGTAATATTTCAATTGTATTATTTTTTTGTAACAAGCAAATCCTACTTCTCCGGGAGGATTTATTATTTCATATCTCCTGGTAGAAATTGGCATCTAATACAAATAGCTAAATTCTGCAATGAAAATCTACGCTTTAATTAAAACTCAGTACCATAGCTAATAATGCACGATTGTAGCGGGGAATGTTTTCATTCAAGTCGATTCTGAGCGGGAAATTTATGACTTTTGCCACTCGAAATTAATAAACCAAAGAATTGGATTATTAAACTGTTTGTGACTGCAATATGGGAAGTTTGGGAGAAATATTTTAGTTTCGTAGTTTTTTTAAAATTATTTTGTTTGGTATAATATTCTACATTTATTTTGCATTTTACAATAAATTTATACGTTCAATGCCACAATGCATTTTGGGATATTTAACTTTTCTCAGGCATTTATGTTTTATTTAGCGTAAAAAATGTATTAAATTTTGTTATAAATTATATAATTGTTATAAAAATATAACAAAATGATTTTGTATCCGTTTTCTATTCTCAGTGTAGTTTAAGGACATACTAAATAACAAGGCAATATTATTTGGCTTGTGAGTTAAAGTTATAGATCAATAAATAAATGTAACACGAACTCACAAAAAAATTTATTTTATTGTCATACGCGTTCCAATGACTTATCATCATCATCAGGGACACCACTACAAATTTACAACTGCAACTATAATGGTTATCACTGATGATGATGGCATAAGTCATTGAAACGTGTTTACAATAAAGTAAATTGTTTGTGAGTTCGTATAAAATTATTTATTTCTTAATTTAAAAAAGTAGAATGGTCACAGCGCGCCAAGTGGACATATCCATAAGCTTCTGTCTGAAACAATACTAGATTTCCTGTTTGGAAGTGGTACTTTACATTAAAACTCAATGTTTTAAAAGTTGCTTTGTGAAAGTAAATTTAATTTTTTGAGAAAACTTCAGGTAGAAAAGAAGTCTGTATCTGCTAAATATATCAGTGACTGTTGATTTTAATTAATGTCTTATTACAAAATGAGTAAGAAGTAACCTGTATATATATATATATATATATAACAAAAGTATATCACATAATTCATAATATCTGAATGAGAATCTATAGAAAAATAACGAATCACTAAATAAATACAAAAATCCTCTAGCGTTAAAGCAAAATAAAACAATAAATCGAAAATGTAAATCGACAATCCGCTTGAGTTAAATTAAATTTTCCGAAACCACTTTTAAAACCCGTATAGATTTCTCTTTAAATCAAAACAAAAATTGTTGTTGCAAGAAATTGCTTCAATTGAAAACGTGTGTTTATTTTGTTTGCTATATAACCTCAGTGTTATTGTTTTACTGCAGTGAAGTGACGTCATCACAGAAGCCGAATACATTACGTCCGTATATATTTGAAGCAAACAGCTGATAGCAGGACGAATAACGTTGTGTAAAACTTTACCTTAACATCATTGTAATAAAATTAGATTTAAAGTTACTCATAGTTCAAACACTGAACAAATTTATATACTTATACAAAATTGTTTTTCTACTAGTTTAAGTTTGAGTAAAAAACTAATTTATACTTAAGTACATATAACTTTATCAGAAACACAGCTCTCGAAATAAACAAACACCAATAACCTGACGTTATGTTTCGACGAATTTTCAGTAAGATAATTGTATTTAATATGCACTAGGAAGGCAACGTGCGTAAAGATACGAGATAGAAAGTCCTGAAAAATCAGGGGCAAAGCTGGAGGAAGCGATAACTTCAATTATTAGGAATCAATGAACTTCCTCTAAATATAAAATTAAATATTCTTTCTAATAAAGATAACTAAATTTGTGTAAAGATAACTAAATGCAAGATATCTTACATTTGTAAAGGTGTATAATAAATATTAAACCTTTTTGTTTCTAATTAACAAAATTTAGTTTATCCATCCGAATCGATGGATTTATTCTGATATTTAACCAGAATTAATGCTTCACAAGTAACCATTTTAGGTGGGAATATTTAAGAGATACGTATTTTAGGGCAGAATGTATAAATATAAATATATATTTAATTATCACCTAATTGGTAGGGATGGGAAAGGGATGAAGTAGAGGGATGAGCAGAGAATCAGTAAATAACGTGTACAAGATCGTATTCGTATAGTAGATTTCATCGTATATCACTTCTTCGTACAATAGTTTCACGTATTTATGTGAGCCATCTTCCTTACATGTATGGTTTACCACCAACAGGACACGTGAAAATCAATTAACTTAATGATAGTGACGCCAACAGCAAGCGTGAAAATCAATTAACTTATTGATAGTGCCACCAACAGCAAGCGTGAAAATCCATTAACTTATTGATAGTGACGCCAACAGCAAGCGTGAAAATCCATTAACTAATTGATAGTGACGCCAACAGCAAGCGTGAAAATCCATTAACTTATTGATAGTGCCACCAACAGCACACGTGAAAATCCATTAACTTATTGATAGTGACGCCAACAGCACGCGTGAAAATACATTAACTTATTGATAGTGACGCCAACAGCACGCGTGAAAATCCATTAACTTATTGATAGTACCACCATTAGCACACGTGAAAATCCATTAACTTATCGATAGTGACGCCAACAGCACGCGTGAAAATCCATTAACTTATTGATAGTGCCGCCAAACGCACGTGTGAAAATCCATTAACTTATTAATAGTCCCACCAACAGCACGCATGAAAATCCATTAACTTACTGATAGTGATGCTAACAGCACGCGTGAAAATCCATTTACTTATTGATAGTGCCGCCAACAGTACGCGTGAAAATCCATTAACTTATTGATAGTGCCGCCAACAGCACGCGTGAAAATCCATTAACTTATTGATAGTGCCGCCAACAGCACGCGTGAAAATCCATTAACTTATTGATAATGCCGCCAAAAGCACGCGTGAAAATCTATTAACTTATTGGTAGTGCCGCAAAAAGCAAGCGTGAAAATCCATTAACTTACTGTTAGTGCCGCCAAAAGCACGCATGAAAATCCATTAACTTATTGATAGTGACGCCAACAGCACGCATGAAAATCTATTAACCTATTGATAATGCCGCCAACAGCACGCATGAAAATCTATTAACTTATTGGTAGTAACGCCAACAGCAAGCGTGAAAATCTATTAACTTATTGGTAGTGCCGCAAAAAGCACGCGTGAAAATCCATTAACTTACTGTTAGTGCCAAAAAAAGCACGCGTGAAAATCCATTAACTTATTGATAATGCCCCCAACAGCACGCATGAAAATCTATTAACTTATTGATAGTGACGCCAACAGCAAGCGTGAAAATCTATTAACCCTTTGGTAGTGGCGCAAAAAGCACGCGTGGAAATCCATTAACTTACTGATAGTGACGCTAATAGCACGCGTGAAAATCCATTAACCTATTGATAGTGCCGCCAACAGTACGCGAGAAAATCCATTGACTTATTGATAGTGACGCCAACAGCAAGCGTGAAATCTATTAACTTATTGGTAGTGCCGCAAAAAGCACGCGTGAAAATCCATTAACTTATTGATAATGCGGTCAAAAGCATGCGTGAAAATCTATTAACTTATTGGTAGTGCCGCAAAAAGCACACGTGAAAATCCATTAACTTACTGTTAGTGCCGCCAAAAGCATGCGTGAAAATCCATTAACTTATTGATAATGCGGTCAAAAGCATGCGTGAAATCAATTAACTTATTGGTAGTGCCGCAAAAAACACACGTGAAAATCCATTTACTTATTGATAATGCCGCCAACAGCACGCATGATAATCTATTAACTTATTGATAGTGACGCCAACAGCAAGCGTGGAAATCCATTGACTTATTGATAGTGATGCCAACAGCACACTGAAAATGCATTAATTTATTGATACAGACGATTGATGAAGGCGAGGTGAGCGGTTTATTTTTCTTTGCTCCAAGAGTAGAAGAAAGTCATAGTTCCAGTAAATTGACTTGTTCTTCAGAAAACAAAGTTAGAGGCGGCAAAAGCTAGTGGCAGTTATAGTGCCCTGGTCCAAAATGTGTAATTAAGAACACAAAACTCTACCAATCTTGTTACTTTTTGCATTAATATCATGTTTATTTCAATTGCAACGCAAACAACTTAGAAGGAAAAGAAATTGTGGTCATGTGTTTCATGTTATTTAGATCGGCTGTAGATATTGCTAAGTTTAAGGGGAAATTAAGCAAGAATTACAGTTTCTTATTTTACTGTTTACAAATGTTAGTGTTTTTCTTATCTAAGAATGATTTCCATGAGGTACTAACTCTGTTTTGCACTTTTCAGGCTACTTATACAATATACCATTATTGTGTTTGTATGTTTCTTTGTTTGATTTTTTATCTTTTTTATCTTTTTGATCTTTTACTATAAAGTAAAAGTAGTAAATTTGATATTTGTTGATTTAAATAACTTGTTTATATTGTTTAACACTTTGTGCCAAATGTGAACCTAAATATGCCGCTCTTCCGCCGCCTCTCTCTTCCTTCTCTACTATCAAGTGCAATATTCCGTCTACGTTGGCGGTTATTCTGAACTCGTTAAGCTTAGTTTTCGGTTCGTTTCTCCGATTTAATCCTGACCACCTTTTACAGTCTCTTCGACTTGGTAGAGACAGCGTCGTAAAACACGAAACGACGGAAATCAGGTCGCGGCCATTTTACGGCGGAAGGTTGTTGATTTTACGACGTTTCTCTGAAGCTGAAGAAAGGTAGCCGCCTTAACAATTTTTATATGCGTTCACAAAAAAAACCCGGTGCAATTATTTTACCGTAAGGAATTCGAAACGTCGCAAAAGCCCTGATCCACCTAGAAATAATATCAAATCCAAGACCCCTTAACGATTTTATTAGTACGCGTTTTATTTATTACAAGCGGTTTTAAAGGCATTCCACCTGGTTCGGTTGTTGTGTGTAGCCTACCAACGGACCGCTTTATTACACTGTCCAGCGGTGCACAGTGATTTATTTACGTGTTATATTAAATACATTTTGTGACATTTATTGTTTTCATCTTTTATCACTTTAAAAACAGGAACCACTTTTCTATATTTGACTCTTATTATCCTAGACTGATTTTACTTGGCTTCCAAAAAGAACTTACATTAAATTTTACACACATATAATGGCATATTAATATGCTCTTCCTTCACATATAGAAGTTATAGTGTAAAAAAATCTAATGTTTTATCAAGAGCTAACTTTATACGGTTTTTCCTTCATGTATGGAAAAATTGTTCTCTAAAACGGTTTTGTTCTAAAATAGATCTTTGAGATACCATTGTTATATCTATTGTCATCATGTCGTCGTCCTCATCATAATCACTGTGATCGTCGTCGTTGTCCTTATAATTGTTGTCGTCGGCGTTCTCGTCATCAACGTCGTCATGAACATCAATTTAACCGTCATTACATCATCATTATTAAGTCGTTGTTTTCATCATAATCGTCATCGTGGTCTTCATCGTCTCTGTAATATCATCATACGTCATTGTCATCTTATTCATCGTTTCTGTCATATCATGGATGTAGTTTTTGCCATTACCATCAACATCTTCTTCATCATCATAATGATCATTATTCTCATTATCATCGTTGTCTTAATATTAACAGTAGTAGTAGTAATCATCATCATAATCATATTTTATTATCAACCTAGTCACCGTATCATCCTTGTCGTCATTATCAATATTATTGCAATCATATTGTCAATATCATGATAATATGTGTCTTTTCATCATAATCGTCATCATTTTGTCGTTATCTTCATTTTAATAATCATTATCTTCTCCATCATCGTCGTTATTACCATTGTCATCATCATCATCGTTACCATTATCTAACTAGCAGCACCTTTCTTCAATTCCAGTTACCCGTGTGCGTTATACAACACTCGCACTATTTTGTAATTTGAATTGGGAAATTCTCTCCTATTTTTTAGTTCCCTTATCTCATCTTTATTCTGTGACCTGCTAATCTTTTTAGTTTCCATTGCACATGTTTATGAAGGACTCCATTGCTGACACAGTTGACTTGTGCCTTATCTGACCTTACTCTTTCTACCTTAGTTGTTCTAAATGATTGCATAATACTGCTTAGCTCTGCTATATGGATCACACAGAACGTTTCGCCTCTTCACTACTAGCTTCCCAGTTACCGGCTTGTTTATTAAGATATCCCGTACAGAGCTATGCTTTGTTATTATTACATTTCGTTCTAAAAGTCACCTATATGTATATCTATTATTAGCATGCTACGACGAGTCGCGTTAGAATATTCGCCTGTTACTTGGATACATTGCTATCGTTGAAGTCTCCAAAGCAATCATTAAAAAACAGTTAACTCTAGAAACTCTATAAAAGTGCTCAGGATAGTTTTATTACATTAATATTCCAACCCTACGCAGTTTTCAAGAATATTGGGTACTCTTGTTTTACAAGATTACTTTAGACAAAGTAGTCACACGCGTATACTTCTTGAAACCATGAAATATCGACAATAACATAACCTATGTATGAAAACTGCTTGCCTATGTATTCATTAAAGTCTATATTTTTAATGAGAGATTGTAAGACATCAGAGTCATATTAATATCACTATTCAACATTACTGTTGACAGTGAGTGCACGTTAGGCAAAACTTCTTGTGTGACATGGAACATGTTAAACACAACACAAACTGTTTGTACAGCACAAGAGTGATACATGATAGTTAGAAATATACATAAGTAATGAAAACAAAAACTCAAAGTTGTAGATCCTTTATCTTATTACATGAAAACATTTCTACCAAATTTTACAAAATATTAATAACGCGACTTGTTTTGTTTCAGGTGAGTACAATTTACTGTTTGAAGTGAAGCATTTCTGTGAGTATAACTTATAATATTTAAGTTGATTTTTAGTTATTAAGTATTTTATTACAATACATTTCCATTTATATAAATTTTGGTTTATTTTTGTTAATCTTTTTAAATTTCGTTTTCAACTAAACTATACCCAGTAGTTTCTAAAGACAGACTTAAATTTATGTATTATATACCTATTTGTATGTATTATATATATATATATATGTGTGTGTGTGTGTGTGTGTGTGTGTGTGTGTGTGTGTGTGTGTGTGTGTGTGTGTGTGTGTGTGTGTGTGTGTGTGTGTGTGTGTGTGTGTGTGTGTGTGTGTGTGTGTGTGTGTGTGTGTGTGTGTGTGTGTGTGTGTGTGTGTGTGTGTGTGTGTGTGTGTGTGTGTGTGTGTGTGTGTGTGTGTGTGTGTGTGTGTGTGTGTGTGTGTGTGTGTGTGTGTGTGTGTGTGTGTGTGTGTGTGTGTGTGTGTGTGTGTGTGTGTGTGTGTGTGTGTGTGTGTGTGTGTGTGTGTGTGTGTGTGTGTGTGTGTGTGTGTGTGTGTGTGTGTGTGTGTGTGTGTGTGTGTGTGTGTGTGTGTGTGTGTGTGTGTGTGTGTGTGTGTGTGTGTGTGTGTGTGTGTGTGTGTGTGTGTGTGTGTGTGTGTGTGTGTGTGTGTGTGTGTGTGTGTGTGTGTGTGTGTGTGTGTGTGTGTGTGTGTGTGTGTGTGTGTGTGTGTGTGTGTGTGTGTGTGTGTGTGTGTGTGTGTGTGTGTGTGTGTGTGTGTGTGTGTGTGTGTGTGTGTGTGTGTGTGTGTGTGTGTGTGTGTGTGTGTGTGTGTGTGTGTGTGTGTGTGTGTGTGTGTGTGTGTGTGTGTGTGTGTGTGTGTGTGTGTGTGTGTGTGTGTGTGTGTGTGTGTGTGTGTGTGTGTGTGTGTGTGTGTGTGTGTGTGTGTGTGTGTGTGTGTGTGTGTGTGTGTGTGTGTGTGTGTGTGTGTGTGTGTGTGTGTGTGTGTGTGTGTGTGTGTGTGTGTGTGTGTGTGTGTGTGTGTGTGTGTGTGTGTGTGTGTGTGTGTGTGTGTGTGTGTGTGTGTGTGTGTGTGTGTGTGTGTGTGTGTGTGTGTGTGTGTGTGTGTGTGTGTGTGTGTGTGTGTGTGTGTGTGTGTGTGTGTGTGTGTGTGTGTGTGTGTGTGTGTGTGTGTGTGTGTGTGTGTGTGTGTGTGTGTGTGTGTGTGTGTGTGTGTGTGTGTGTGTGTGTGTGTGTGTGTGTGTGTGTGTGTGTGTGTGTGTGTGTGTGTGTGTGTGTGTGTGTGTGTGTGTGTATTTATTTATTTGAATACAGTTTTCTGCCTCTCCTAGCGTTACAATATTCTCCCCTATTGAGGCGTTTCGGAGTGATTCCATTTTCAAAACTTAAATCGTACTCGAGTATAAGTCATATGATAGTCATTATCATCAAAACCGTCATTGGCATCATAATTGTCATTGTCATTATGATAATCATTTTCATCATCATAGGCATTACCATTATGATCGTTATTGTCATCATTATCACTATTATCATCATAACCGTCATTAACAAGATAACAGTCTTGTCATTATAATCATCATTGCTATCATGATCGTCATTGTCATTGTCTTCGTCGTTATTATTGTAGTCATTATATGATCATCGCTGTCTTTTCGTCATGGTCGTTATAGGCTTACTTATCTTTAACCTTGAAGCCATACTCTTGCTTTAATATAACAATGAAAATAAGTAGAAACGACAAAAAGAAGCCGGAACACCGCCGTGCGGTATAAACAGTATTATAAAGTAAGGGGCAGGAAACTGGATGATAAAGCAGCAAAACCTAAGTAAAAATACAATCCCAGAGATGGAGTCACGAGGAGAGAAAAACGAAGAGTGTAAGAGACGATTGTAACGAATGTAACTAAGTGAAGTAATCGTGAAGTAAGTGCTATGTAAAGAAGCAACATGAAGAAATAAGCTGGAATAACAATGAACACCGGTTAAGAGAGGTAAGTAAGCGAAGTAATCGTGAAGTAAGTGCTATGTAGAGAAGCAACATGAAGAAATAAGCTGGAGCAACAATCAACACCGGCTAAGAGAGGTAAGTAAGTGAAGTAATTGTGAAGTAAGTGCTATGTAAAGAAGCAACATGAAGAAATAAGCTGGAATAACAATGAACACCGGTTAAGAGAGGTAAGTAAGTGAAGTAATCGTGAAGTAAGTGCTATGTAGAGAAGCAACATGAAGAAATAAGCTGGAGCAACAATCAACACCGGCTAAGAGAGGTAAGTAAGTGAAGTAATTGTGAAGTAATTGTGAAGTAAGTGCTATGTAAAGAAGCAACATGAAGAAATAAGCTGGAATAACAATCAACACCGGCTAAGAGAGGTAAGTAAGTGAAGTAATCGTGAAGTAAGTGCTATGTAAAGAAGCAACATGAAGAAATAAGCTGGAATAACAATGAACACCGGTTAAAAGAGGTAAGTAAGTGAAGTAATCGTGAAGTAAGTGCTATGTAGAGAAGCAACATGAAGAAATAAGCTGGAGCAACAATCAACACCGGCTAAGAGAGGTAAGTAAGTGAAGTAATTGTGAAGTAAGTGCTATGTAGAGAAGCAACATGAAGAAATAACCTGGAGAAACAATCAACACAGGCTAAGAGAGGACACGTAATAGTTCACTTTAACTCTATGAATAAACATAAATTACGTACAAATTACCAACCTCGACTGTTACATCACAGTGGCAACATGTAGCCTACCGTTCCTATAGTATATAGGCCTACAACCCTTTAGATAGGAATCCTTCATATAAATGCTTCCAAGGCCCCAAAATTTAAAAATCAGACTTGGAATACATTTTATTCTAAGTCGCGAATGAGGTTTTACCGGCAAGGGGGGGGGGGGAGTCGAGAGTAAGTAAAGCCTTCTCTACCATATTAAAATTCGCAAAACTGACGTACGTTGAACGCGTCCTTCCAGCAGCCGTGGCTGACTTTGTACCCTGCGTAATATAACCTTCCCCCCCTGTTACTTACTCGCCATCCGTTAATGCAAATCTGGATCACCTTCGTTATAACTAATATTCATTAGAATGGATTTGTTTTAAGTTTAGCCTTACGGTTACACAATAGTGGTATTATAATCATTACTGGCTTTTTCTAAGCTTCGATGTGCTATTATTAATACAAGAACAACCTACAACATTGTATGTTAGTTCGATGCAGGAGTTTATGATAAATCCGTAATGCTCTATTCGTTTTAAATTGGTCATTTTGTACGGATTTCACGCACCTAGATTCCCCAGATTTCGAAATATTTTGTTTGTAAAAGTTTTGAAAACATCAATAATGTCACGAAGCTGTACTTCCGTGAAGAACTTTCGGTTTGAGCAAGATATTTAGTGCTGTGGGTTAGCCCTGATCTAGTCTATGATTTCTTGTCGGTCACCCGTAATGAGCGCATGCGCGTAAGTGCTGAGATATTAATGCGCAAACTCGAAGATAATTCACTATATAGGGTTTATATATATATATATATATATATATATATATATATATATATATATATATATATATATATATATATATATATCGCAATATGTATTCTTGTGTATTAATAAAGAACAAAGTCAAAATACAAATACAAGAATTATAATTGAATTTACAATTCAAAGCTTTTCGTTGGCTAACAGTACCAACATCATAAATAGGTATAATAGGTTAATAGGTTTAATATTCCTGATGATGTTGGTACTGTTAGCCAACGAAAAGCTTTGAATTGTAAATTCAATTATAATTCTTGTATTTGTATTTTGACTTAGTTATATATATATATATATATATATATATATATATATATATATATTCATTTAGAATTAGATGTTATTGCCTCTAGTAAATATTAAACTGGACCATAAAGGTAGGTTGTAACCTGATTATGTTAGCGATGATGTAAACCTGTGTTGGCGAAACGTACATAAAGGTTTTGAACTTGTTAATTCCAACTAAACCCTTCTGGGTATTTGAACCACAGTAGATGCGTTCCATTTTGAATAAAATTATATTAGATAATTATTTTCATGTCAAAAAGTATCATATTGAAAAATTTCGAGATAAATCCAAATTGAAAAACATAATGGTACCGAATTATTTATATATTGAACCAAATCATAGTGAAAAAACGTAAGCAAAAACCCCACTGAAAAATATAATATCGACCTAATTTTATATTAACTTAAATCATCTTGAGTTACATTAATAGAATAATACAAAACGCTTTGTGTATTGTTCTAAATTAGGTTGAGAAATGTTATATCAACAGTGACAAACTATTACTAGACCAATAGTTATTAGTAAATACTAAATCCTACGTTAAAAAAATAATTAAATTCCAAACTATTATTATATTGTTTTATAATATTTTGAAAAATGTTGAGCTTTATTCTCAATGAAAACAAATAATAAACTAATTTTAAACCGGTATTGCTCTATATTATATTAATAAATGTTGAGCTATATCCACAGCGAAAAATTAATACTTAACTCATTCTTATTCTACTAAACAATACTAAAAAATGTTGAGTCATACCTACGTTGAGAAAAATAATAAAATACTAAACTATTTATATATTATTCTAAAATATATTGCGAAATGTTGAGCTACATTCTCAATAAAAAATAAAATACTAAACCAAATCTTATTGTACTAAACAATACTAAAAAATGTTGAGTCATACCTACGTTGAGAAAAATAATAAAATACTAAACCATTTATATATAATTCTAAAATATATTGCAAAATGTTGAGCTACATTCTCAATGAAAAATAAAATACTAAACCAAATCCTATTGTACTAAACAATACTAAGATTTGTTGAGCCATAACTACGTTGAAAAAAATAATAAAATACTAAACTATTTATATATAATTCTAAATTATATTGAAAGAAGTTGAGAAATATCCACAAAGAAAAATCAATATTAAACTAATTCATATTGAACTAAACCATACTAAAAGTTGTTGAGCTATAGGCATACCTACATAGTGAAAAAAATTATAAAATACCAAACTATTTGTATATTGTTCTAGAATATATTCAATAATCTTGAGCTTCATTCACACTAAAAAATGATACTCTTATTGTACTAAATCATACTAAAAATGTTGAGTTATACCATCATTATAAAAGTAATAAAAATAAAATACTAGTCTATTTACATATTGTTCTAAATTATATAGAACATGTTTCAGCTATATCCACATTGAAAATAATAAAGCTAAGCTATTTATATTATATACTACATCAGTAATATTAACAATTATTCATAGAAAAGACAATAACTTTTAATACTTCCTCACATCACATAATGAAGCAAACTAACACTCCAGGACTCGATTGTAACAAGCATTCCTACATTGATGTAAATACATCGGACAATTAAATCCAAGTCGCGGTTCACAGTGTTCAATCAGCTGATGAACGGATTCGCCGACGCGGTCTCTTGGTCACGTCAAGTTATTAATCACAGATCCGACGAGCGACTGAATGACGTGGACGTGACTGCGGTAACCTGTGACCTTAGTCGTGACTCTCCTCCCGCTGTCGTGACCCTGAGGTTATAGCTGTATGATGTAAAGCGATATATGGCCACCTGCCTTTATAAAATCAACGTAGGAACGCCTGTAAACCCTGTAGTTTATCGCTTCCCCGCCAGTCCGTGGGATTGACAGTTGAGTGAACATGCACTAGCTTTCAAACGAGCGTTCTTACAGCCAACAGTATTTATATTATCTTCGTATGTCCGCTTATTTTTATTGTTCTTATGTTTTAAAATGTTGTCTGTCAAGACACGTAACGTTTACACACAATCTAACAACACATATGTAAATAACTGAATATCCGAAACAAATAGTGGTCGGGTGTGATCGGAAAAAACCGGCTAAGTTCGGAAAAGTGATTTTTCAGATAACCTATCATTTAGAACAAAAATGTGTCATTTAAACAATATACATATCTATATAATCCCGGTGTAATACAACTTAACGTTACTGTTCTGCTTCCCACGTGGGAGGTCTTCAGGTTGGTAATTCAGCTTTCAGGGTGGCTTCGCTTACAAAGACCCTTCCTGAAACATCCATCGGCTACGGTGTGACATCAAAGATTTTAAAGAAGTACAGAAAACTATAAAGAAAAGATAGGTGGAGATATAATAAAACAAGTTAAACAAGAATAAATAAGGCTATATATAAATAAATTATACTTAATAAAAATATTAATTCAATAACTATTCAACAATAATAATTGTCTTCCATTTATCGATTCCTTGTAAAAGTGGTTACTACGACGGATTAGAGAATTAATAAAATTAAATAAAAGAAAAGAAGATTTTGGCAACTGACGACAACAGTTGCACAGTCTTTGAATCGACGAATTCGTTGCAGGGTTTCCATTCGAGTTTGTATCAACTTCATTTGACATTAAATGCCTACAGGACGGAATAGTTTTATTGAAATTATCTAGGATCAGGGTCCTGCATGATAAGTAGAAATATGAAAATAAAAAATAATAGAATTCAAACAACTTCATAAAGAAACAAATGGTTTACTAATCTTGAATGAACTGGACAGCGGTGTAACCAAGCCAATAAAAAATAAATTAAATCGGCGTTCATTGGTTAAAAAGAGAAGAGGGGCCTTCGAGGAAGTAAGTGAAGCATTGGCGGGGACTTACATTTTGGTTTTTAATGGGTGGAAATTGTATACAAATAAAATTAAGTAAATTTACGAATTTTCTGGTCATGGGCGCCGATTCCCGACCTACTTTAAGAATCTAACGGATAATTCACGAGTGGATATATTTTTCATGAAACAGCATAATTAAAGTAAAATGCAATCTCAGAAAAACAAAATTAGGCTTGTGGTTTTGATGAAAAGTTTGGCCATTTTCAGGTTCAAAAAGTCGTAATTTCTAATTAAATTAAAACTTCCAATTTTAAGAAATAAATTCGAGAAAAAAATGTTCCCCAAAATTTATTAAAAACATAAATTTTATGTTTTAATTTGTAAAAAACATTTTATTTATGTATATAAATTATAAATATGGCATATGATATGTCAACCTTTTTATAAAAGTTTTCATAAAGCGTTCTTGCCCATGCTTTACGTATATCTCTCTGAGAGATAGATAGAGAGAGGTATTAACATCTTCACTTCATTACACCATGTAAAATTGGGTCATAATTATAGAATTATTAATAAATATAAAATCTTAGTTTTATATTGCACAAAATTATATAAATAACTGAATGTATTTATTAAATAAAATAAATTTGTCTCTCTTATCTACACGTGCATATAAATAAATAATAAATTGTGTATACTTTTTAAAAATACTCAAGTTAATTTTTAAATATCTTCGGAATTGAAGTAAGATATAAGGATTATTATATATATATATATATTTTGTTTAATGTTTGCTATGTTTTATTTATGTTTTGTTTTTTATGTTTATCTGTTTTAATAATTTCAATAATAATAAAAGTTACACTCTTTCCAATTGTTCATGAATTGTATTGATTGAAATTAATTAACAATATTTCAAAATGTCTTTAGTTAAATGACCTTTAAGCATGACATGTCAACTCAAACTTGAGAAAAGATTCTCTAAGCTTAATTCCTTATATTTTGTTTAAAAATTAAAATCATCATCTATTGCATATCCAGCCGCAGGTTCTGTTCGGAAGGGCAGGTGCTAACATGGTTTGGCCTTCAGGATAAAATTATTTCTTTAGTATCTCGCTTGGTGAGTTTATACCGCAGAACGCGCGCCTGTGTATGTGTTATTTATTATTGTTTCACATATTTCCGTGGTATATTCAACAGACACAAGACATCGTATTCTTATTTGCTCTTATGAGTGTTTACCTTTGGCCACTTAACTGGCGCATGCGCACAGGAGCTTAGCGACGACTAGCAAAGTATTTGAGACTTCAAATAATTTTCAAAGGTACTGGAACTTTGGTACAATGACATTCTCCGATGATGGGGACTTGGAAAACTTCACAGCTTCTTGTATAATCTTGAAAAACAAAGTAAATTTGGTGCGCAGAAAGGTAATAAATTCGCTAGAATTGGAAGAAAGGCAGATTCCGGTAAATTTCAAACCCCAAAAAACATAAAATAGAATTGAAACATTCTTGTACAGATTTTGTAACTTTAGTGTAACTATAGAACCGATAAAGAATTTATCAGCAGAAAATGATTGTAATGGTTTCCGGAAAGTCGTCCCTCTTCAGTAATTACGTAAAGTTTAGAAAACAATTAGGCCCTAAATTAAACTCAAGTTGCGGAACTTTTCCAACAGCAATCACTTACGTCAAGATTGATGGAACTTACGTCAGTTCGCTGAAGGCGTTCCCCATCATGTAATCCCATCAGGGGACTTGGATTCGATTCTTGTAACAATATTAATACACAAGCTTCCTTGTGGATACCACTGGATGTTGCCTGAGGGCGCAGTGTCTACTTGGCTAGTTGTCTACGTTAAATAGTAATGCAACAAGAATTTCCCTGACTAATTTTCTTTTAAATCAATTACTTGCATAATTTTATTTATTTCTGTTGTTTAAAATAGTACAGTATTATTTGATCCCTACCCTTAAGGTATGCGACTCTCCAGGGATCACGATGGTATGATGCATTCTCGATGTTCGTACAGTAACCGTATCCATTCCATATATTTTCCTACCCTTCATTGGTCCAAAATCTCAAACACCTGATCCTCTTTAAAAAATAGTTCTCTTTGAGTTCTGTATAAAGCTTATTTAATTATTCTCAATACTAAACAAATTTTCGAAACAATTCAAATAGAAAACTAATAACTACAGAAACGGTAAAAATTAAAATAATAATTTTAATGAAACAATATTTCTGTTTTGTTTTTTACAAACTATATTTATAATACTGTAAAGCCCTGATATATATCTCTTCCAAAAATACATCTGTTTCAATATTTAAACCCCTATAAATATTTTAAACAAGTAATAAAATATTTACTATGGTGGCATTAAATTCTTTAAACATTAAATTAATATAATTAATAAATAAAGCCTACCTATCTGAATCGAATAATGGGAAATATGGGAAATTGAAATTTGAAAGTGATGTGTAAACAATACAGCTGTTATATCAAATCGTATGGTTGGTAAATTCTGAAAATCAGCTGTCTCGGCAATCTGATTGTAAAAATCGTATGATTCAGAACGTCACAGTATGATTCATGGTAACAGTTTCTTTTCTTACAAAAATCATCATCACTAAAGACAATAAACACTGTCTGCAATACATAAACACTCTCAAAAGCCTTATACGTTTTTATTAATCTATGCACATTTCGATTGCAAAATGACCATCATCAAAGGCACACGATTAATAAAACTTTATTGAGAATAGAGAGTAGTCTATTTGTATGTTAGTTATTATAATATCAACACGGTTTCTTAAACAATAGCCATAGCAGTGGTTGTTTTTATTCTAAAAATTCGGTAGAAACATGTTCCCTTAGGCAAATAATATTGCAAGTTAGAGAATTTTCTTGTCAGGTAGAGGTTCAAACATAATGCGTGCAGTTTTGTCTAGCTAATTCCCTTCGTCATGGCAGAGCTAAACCCTGATCTTGCATGAAAATATACTACAAACATTCTATACGACAAACATTGGTTTTAATAAGCAGTTGTATTTTTAAAAAATTAATTTTAGTGACGCCTTTCATGCCGCTGCCAAAGTGATAAATCCGCGTTAGGCTCGGTTTATTGAAAGCTGATTAATTGGCGTTCACTGTGACCTTGGCATCAATCCAAGGTCACGTAGAAATGTGTCTAAACCCTCACAGCAGGTGTCTTATCTGGCAGATCTCTGGTAAAGGCAATCTAGAAATAACATTATAATGATGGGGTCCACTGGTAGAGGCAGCATCCTCTATTGGTCATTGGGGACGAGGCGTGTACTTTACAGCGCGGTAGTTCGATCACTTTTGAAAATCACACCGACAAATTTGGTCTTAGTGAGGCAAATTAGTTCTGAAAAACAATTATAATTTGACTTAAAACCGATCGAGATAGTAATAAAAAATCAGTTTTTGAACATATTTCTGTTGTTTTTTGTAAAACACAGATGCCTATTCGTTTTCTTACAGCTCATGACTTTTTTCGTGGTCTCTAGATTTAACGGTCTGATGTTACATGGCCTCACCTTATTTGGTTTTGGTTTCTTGTTCTTTTTTTCTCGCTTAGGTTGTCATCAAGTTAGTAGTTTCTAGGCTTTCGTTCTTTGACCAGAGTCCTTTCTTCCGGTAGGTAGGTTGATAACCAAACGTCAAAGTTATATTTGGGCTTGGGACCACCTCCAGCTACCCACCATACAATCACCCCAGGAAGATGACGTGATATTGGTTACCCGAATTGAAGACAATCTACAAATGACGCACAACGAGTTCAACAACATCGCCAAGAAGTATAACGTGGCCCGCTCGCCAGAACAAGTGCAAGGTTGTAGCAAACGACCTCTTGAGATGCAAATTAGAGGTGGATGGAAAGATAACAGAAAAGTAAAGGGCGTAAATACATGGGCATGACTCTCTCGCATAACTGAAAATAAAGCAAAGAGAATCATGGAATGTTTTGATAATTCAGTAGGAAGGAAAAAAGTGGGAAGAGAAAAATTGAAAACAAAATTCATAATCAATTGTTAGAACAATAATAAATGATTAAAGATATGCTTTGGAAACAGCAAATACAAAGATAATTATAGAAAAAAATAGAAATAAAAATCTGTAGAAGAGTTAAAGAAAAACAGTCAGGGTTAGAGCAAGAAGAACAGGGTAATGACGGAGAAACGTTAATGAAAGAGTGGCATAAAAAAGACTGAAGTGTAACGTTCATGAATTCAGAACAACTGAAGATAGAGTAGTAAAAGCGAGAGGGGTCGCTCACCAATTGTAAGACAATTAGTGGGAGAACCACGGTAATGGTGGAATGACAACTTACTCGGGGCACATTGAACACAAGGCAGGCTAATCCCTATGTAAAGAAGGAGAGAATACTTTTGAATTTCCTATGATTATGCAGGTAATGAGCAGTTTGTATCTGGTTAGTTTTTTGAAATCTTTTTGCAGTACGACGGGTTGTAAAGTTGGTGTGAATAAATCGCTCAAAAAATCTGAAAATTATAACATAATGGAACAGTCTTTTGTGAAACAACAATGGCTTCTTGATTATAAAAACTTTCCGCGCGGTAGTCTAATAAATACTACACCTTTGTCACGTTTATACTCTAAAGCTGTCATTGTCAGTGTGCAACGGGTTTCAGATGGGCACAACGTCAGCTGGCGGAATCAAGCTGTAAACTCTTAAAAATAATTGCACATCTTTTGCAGAAAAATTTATATATCTATACTCCTGTAGTGAATGTGTAGTGGAGTTAATGTCTAAGTGCAGTTAGAGTAAATGTACATGTTTGAAAAGTTACACCTGGTTGTGAAAGTTTACGTGCGGGCGTTTTATGAAACTTATATTTAAAGTTTTGAGAATGACGTTATTCCGAAAGGCGTCTCCAAAAAAAATATAATAATGTTAGGAAAGGTAGAAAATTGTACTCAAATGAACAGATATTACTATACTTTAAATAAGTAAATCAAGAGGAAATGTCTTATTATTAAACTAGATTATGTATCCTGATGATTTTTACGAAATATGATGTAATAGTATCTTTTTTTATGCTTATTCATTATTGTAACTTGTAAATTGATTTTAGTGAAGCAAAACGTACATAAAATCATATCGAACAATATTTAAAAACAAATTGTAAGATCACGAGAAAGGAATACATCTTTCTCCCAAGATGCAAATATCTTTCATATTTAGTTTTTCTGTTCTTATAAATTTTCTAGCTGTACTATTTTTTGTTAGTATTAATTCTAAGTACACATGATAAATAAATTTATTGCTGTTCTACATCGGAAATTAAAATTAAGCTAGATGTTATGTTTGTACACTTTGGAAACCTTTTCTTAGTAGCCCTACTTACTATCAAGTTTTGGGTCGTGAGGAAACCCTGTTCGAAACTAAAATAAAATTGAATTTTATCATTTCACGCGTGCTTGCGCGCGTTCGCAAACACACGCGAATATATATCACGGTACAAAATAATCTTTGAAATTCCGATCTAAACAAATCTCCAAAATCCCGTGTTTTACAATGTTGGTAAGACTGCCGTCTTGTCCGACAAACACAGTAAACGTTCCTTGCCTTGCAACCGCGTTTTTATTTACTGTTACATGCACTGGCTTCGCTCATGTATATGATAGCCATGTCTCAACTATCGACATTTAAAAAGATCGATTCCCTTATACAAGATCACGTGCAGAATATCAAAGCGTTGGTCTCCTTCGAAAGGTCATACTGTGTTATATCGTGCTTTCCCTTATAATTGCTAAATCGATTTGGAATTATAATGAGGCGAGTTAGAATATCGTAACTTTGTTAGAAATAAATATTCCGAGATAGAATTCCTCATGAATATCCTAAATAATGAAAGTTTCATTTCCCATTTTTCCTGTGGAAATATTATGTTACTAATTTCAAAAATAATTTTATAACCCTGTCCCGTACGTGACTAGGGTTGTTCCCTGAACTTATTTACATGTATGTTTATTCTGAACCAGCCTGATAATGTTTCTACGCCCTTTTCCTTTTTTTTGTTTAAAATCGTCGATGACTCAGTTCCAGCTTTAATAGTTTATGATCTAATTAATAAAACAGGATTAGGGAGTACAAACTTTCACCGGGCAGCAGGTTCCCCATGTTTAAGAGTAGGTCTACATTAGGTAGGCAACCCTGCTCAAGCGATAACTCTGTTCCAGCATTCTTTAATGGTTTATGATCTAAATAATATAACAGGAAAAGGGAGTACAAACCTACCCCGGGCAGCAGGTTCACCATGTTTAAGGGTAGGTCTACATTAGGTACGCAACCCTGCTCAACTCAGTTCCAAGACTCTTTAATAGCTTATGATCTAATTAATAAAACAGGATTAGGGAGTACAAACTTTCACCGGGCAGCAGGTTCTCCATGTTTAAGAGTAGGTCTACATTAGGTAGGCAACCCTGCTCAAGCGATAACTCTGTTCCAGGATTCTTTAATGGTTTATGATATAAATAATATAACAGGAAAAGGGAGTACAAACCTACCCCGGGCAGCAGGTTCACCATGTTTAAGGGTAGGTCTACATTAGGTACGCAACCCTGCTCAACTCAGTTCCAAGACTCTTTAATAGCTTATGATCTAATTAATAAAACAGGATTAGGGAGTACAAACTTTCACCGGGCAGCAGGTTCCCCATGTTTAAGAGTAGGTCTACATTAGGTAGGCAAACCTGCTCAAGCGATAACTCTGTTCCAGCATTCTTTAATGGTTTATGATCTAAATAATATAACAGTATAAGGGAGTACAAACCTACCCCGGGCAGCAGGTTCACCATGTTTAAGGGTAGGTCTACATTAGGTACGCAACCCTGCTCAACTCAGTTCCAAGACTCTTTAATAGCTTATGATCTAATTAATAAAACAGGATTAGGGAGTACAAACTTTCACCGGGCAGCAGGTTCCCCATGTTTAAGGGTAGGTCTACATTAGGTAGGCAAACCTGCTCAAGCGATAACTCTGTTCCAGCATTCTTTAATGGTTTATGATCTAAATAATATAACAGTATAAGGGAGTACAAACCTACCCCGGGCAGCAGGTTCATCATGTTTAAGGGTAGGTCTACATTAGGTACGCAACCCTGCTCAACTCAGTTCCAAGACTCTTTAATAGCTTATGATCTAATTAATAAAACAGGATTAGGGAGTACAAACTTTCACCGGGCAGCAGGTTCCCCATGTTTAAGGGTAGGTCTACATTAGGTAGGCAAACCTGCTCAAGCGATAACTCTGTTCCAGCATTCTTTAATGGTTTATGATCTAAATAATATAACAGGATAAGGGAGTACAAACCTACCCCTGGCAGCAGGTTCATCATGTTTAAGGGTAGGTCTACATTAGGTACGCAACCCTGCTCAACTCAGTTCCAAGACTCTTTAATAGCTTATGATCTAATTAATAAAACAGGATTAGGGAGTACAAACCTACCCCGGGCAGCAGGTTCATCATGTTTAAGGGTAGGTCTACATGAGGTAAGCATCCCTGCTCAAGCGATGATTTATTGCACCTTATTTCCAATACGGGGAGTTTATTATTTTTTCCCAAGTTAATTCCTTATCCTCCTTCTTCTTCTCACGAGGTATTGTGACGGGTTTGACGCTGCCTATAACTCGCCAGAAAACTTGGGAAACGGACATTAAGCTAGCTGCGGTTTAAGACCCCTGTTAAGAAGCAGGGGCCGGACAATAAGCCAGCCGCAGGTACATTGTGGTGGTTACAGTGGATTTGGGGGAGTGATTGCGAGAGAAGAAGAGAAATATAAACTTCCACGTAAGTGTGGTGTCAAACGTGATGACTAATGCATTCATAAAATACTATTGTCTTGCAGGACCGGATGAATTAGCTTTTGTAACGCTAATAGCTTACATTATTTTAGTCACTTTATGTGTGATTGAAAATTATTTTGACTCTTCAATAATAAATAACATTTTGAGAGATTTTATGAATTTTAAAAATACAGTAATTTCAGTTACAAACAAAATTTAAAGAAAATACTTTTTGGCCTTAATTTAGTTACGCTTAAGCTTTAAATTAGTAGTTTATACTACTTTACTATGCTTTGCATACAAATTATTATTATTGTTAAAACTAATACATGTAAAGCTGAATGTTAAATAGCACTGCAAAAAAGTTCATGTACTTAAAATGAACGTCTCAATGTGAAACCTTGCGCCAAAATAAATTTTTGTTTCACAAAGTCTCCTAAGAACCCTTAATATCCCCAACCGAGTTTCTCGCTCGGTATGTGACGTCAGATAAGGTCTGCTCCTTGCGTGTCGCTTCGCTTCTAGTGCACATGTTCTCTCCATCAGATATCTCCTAAGTACTTCAACCTGTGGCTTTGCACGAAGCCTCGATTAATCTAGAAAATTAAATAGATTCTGCATTATATCTACTAAGCATTGGGAAACCTGCTCCTCGGCACGATCAGCTCGTCTTGTGTATCTGTAATGAGTTCACTGGCAGCGTTCAGTCCTGCTAAGTTCTACCCGGTCTGGTCTCCGGGTTACCGATGGACGCATCTCTTCAACCTGGTCGAGATCAGATCTACTACAGTTAGGAGTCTATAATTACATATACAAATAAGTAAAGTAGTTAGAGGCCTGCAAGCTAGCTGTAAGGACTCGTGTATCTTGCATCCTTTATCCTTGACGCGGTACCTTAGTCCTGCGTATTGTTTACAAATAGTCGTTCTACGTGAAACATTTATAGTAATAATTCGTATAAAATATCTTTAAAGCGGTAATAATAAGCTGTATTTAGTTATATACAAATTATTCACTCTTTTACCGGATATCCCGCTGGTAATACGAGGAATATAGGAAAAAAGGAGTCAATCAGAAGTGATATTAAATCTTCAATAATATATTAATTACCCTACTGAAAAAAAAATTAAAGCATTATACCTAGGAAAATTAAATGTGTCATATAATTTGTGAGTGTGTGTGTAGTTTAGTTTGTGTGTGTGTGTGTGTGTGTGTGTGTGTTTCTGTGTGGCGTAGTGTGTGCGTATGTGTGTGTGTGTGTGTGTGTGTGTGTGCGTGCGCGCGCGCTCGTGTGTTTGTGTGTGTGTATAGTTTAGTTTGTGTATGTGTGTTTCTGTGTGGCGTAGTGTGTGCGTATGTAGATGTGTGTGTGGGTGTGTGTGTGTGTGTTTCTGTGTGGCGTAGTGTGTGCGTATATATATATAAATATATATATATATATATATATATATATTTTTTAAGATTAAATAATATACACTAATTACAGGAATAATTTATTGAATAATACACTCAAAGCTTTTCGTTGGTTGACATTACCAACATCCTCAGGAATTACAATACTAAGAATGACAAAAGAACTGTCTAACAAATATGAAGTTACTAGATAAAGCATTACACAGTTGCCAAATCTATTACAATATTGCCAAACCTATTCCACTGTTGCCACAACAATATATACATTGAATATAGTATGGAATTTAGAACATATTTGAATTTGTTCATCTGTCAATTAGTTATCAATATTATGCTTATAAATTTCAAAAGCTTCGCATACGTTCATTTTTAACCCTTTATTTATTTCTTTTATAATTTTCATATTATTTATATTAGGAAACATATGATTATTAGTAATACAATGGGTAGCGAAATTAGACTTATAAATATTTGGTTTTAAAAAAGCATTAAAATATTCTTTGTACCTTTCATTCAATTTTTTTTTGTCCTATATAAACTTTATTACAAAATTATAGGCACTCGTCTGTGTGTGTTTGTGTGTGTGTGTGTGTGTGTGTGTATAGTTTAGTTTGTGTGTGTATGTTTCTGTGTGGCGTAGTGTGTGCGTATGTGGATGTGTGTGTGTGTGGGTGTGTGTGTGTTTGTGTTTCTGTGTGGCGTAGTATGTGCGTGTATATATATATATATATATATATATATATATATATATATGTATGTGTGTGTGTGTGTGTGTGTGTGTGTGTGTGTGTGTGTGTGTGTGTGTGTGTGTGTGTGTGTGTGTGTGTGTGTGTGTGTGTGTGTGTGTGAGTGTGTGTGTTTGTGTTTGTGCGCGCGCGCGCAACTGTTGTTGTGAGTTTATATACAAAGCTAAGGGGAAATAAAACAAGTTCCTAATATAATTAAAAACAACATTGCAGTTAATTTTTTTTTAATGCATGCTTCGTAGAAAAAACCATTTAACACATATTTTGAATTAATGAAAGTAAATCATACATATTTTATAATGAAAAGTTATATTTTTTTCTTAAAGTTTCTTAGAGGGAAGAATTAAAATCGCAACAAGGAGACAATTTTAATTTATCATAAAAGCTACTGATTAGGTTTGACGCACCAAAAACCCTTTCTAGAAATATATTTCTAACAAAAGCACAACTTAAATATTTAATAAAAAAAGTGTATTGCCTAATACAATAAATTTTAAGCTTTATGTAAAGGATTAAAACTGTTCATATGGTGCGGGAATAAAATAATTTTGTTTATTTTAACGACAACGTTTCGGTATCTTATTTGTTGCCCTTGTCAAACCTGAAACGAGTTACAAAATATTTATAATTGTACATCATTGTAAACTAACACACAATAAATACAAATATTTAGCCCTTAGAGTTAGTCTAGATAATACTAATAGAATAAACTCATCACAGTAGTAAGTGTCTTTTAGTATTTTGTAAACCAGTTTCAGGCGCCATAAGGCCGGCAAATAAGCTGTGGATACATTATCGTTAAAATAGATAAATTTATTTGACTCGTTTCTTGACCCGTATTAACTTCCACACAAACCCCTCATGCAAGTCGCTAAATAAACATACGTTGTAAATTTTCTTTTTGTATTTACATTAAACATAAAATGAGCAACGAAAGTGTTGAAACATAGGCGTTTAGCCAGGCAACAGTTAGCGGATTACCAGCTCCATTTATAGGGAATTAATTAATATCGGAGGCTAAGGACTGTGCAAGACGGCACGATTTTAATTAAGCCTTCATATTTTAAGCCCGCGGGTTTCTTCACATGGAATGTCTTCCTTATTATGGTCGCCCAACATCGTCGTAAATTATGCGGCCGGGCGGATGCATCGGCATTCGTAACAGGCACAAGAAATCGTGGATCAGATTTTGCTTCATCTCGGGCACTGAATGCTTTCTGTTTGAAAATAGCCTAAATGGAAACACGTTATTGCGAATATGTATCAGGCCGAAGCTTTCTAACTCAAAAGCTGTTGTTTGATTCAAATAAATGTTTCAAATTCATATTGTTTTCGTTCGCCCCCTCTTTATTCTACTCCCTTCCTCGCGTTAGTCGCCTTTGGAAGTGTTTCCGGGTTTCTCCGTAAT
The DNA here is from genome assembly GCA_036971475.1 of Prosapia bicincta. Taxonomy (NCBI): domain Eukaryota; kingdom Metazoa; phylum Arthropoda; class Insecta; order Hemiptera; family Cercopidae; genus Prosapia; species Prosapia bicincta. Next base: position 67,174,991 of record JBAIZL010000004.1, read on the forward strand.
TGATTTCCAGTTCCTTGTAGGCTATTATCCCACAGAGTAAATGTGCGTTAGCCATAACAGATTTGTTAATACTCTGTTTGTCCCACGACAAGGCGGATGGTAGTAGAATAGTTTTGGGAACTTGTGATTCAATTAAGAAATAAATTTCAATGTGAAAAATACATATAAGGTGACAATAATTTAGAAGAAAACAACACTTGTTAAACAATAAGTTTAAAATGCTTATCACATACTGAGTTTAATCTGTAATAAATCGTGACCAAAATTTGTAAATTTATTTTCACAGTTCTTGAAGAAAGTCTTCACATCTTTTTATTAACTTCCAGCCTTATTAAGCCCCTCTAGAATCTATTAAGACATGTTTTCCACCACAAGGATTTATTATCATTTCCGTTTTCACATTCTGACCTACTAATCGTCCACCAACACTCACCCCTGCCTGTCAACAATCAACATTCCTTTACACCCCTCACATAGCGCCACGTGTCCAGTATTATCGGTTGTTTACGTCATTTCGCACTCTACTCTGCAGTTCATTAAAGGAAATATTGCTTGCAGTTGTTTAAAATGGCGATTATTACTGTCTCTAGAGGGCACGTATACATGCATATATATATATATATATATATATATATATATAATATAATATAATAATAATAAAAGTTGTATTATTTAGAATAATATATTATTTACAATATACATAAAATTTGACAATGTTCGGTGTAATTTATTAATACAGTGTATTATTATATTGTATTTAGCAAACACGGTTTTTCTTTAGTAATTTTCAACTCTACAATTGCTAGAGTAACAGAATATAATAAGTTTGTTTACCCGTGAATGGTAGAGGTTGGGTGGCGTATAATTAATTTTACTGTAAATTTAACTTAGTATGAACGTTTACAATGCAATTACAATGGATCTTGAATATTTTCAATTTTACTAAGAACAGGGCCCTCTTAAAATAAACAGTATTAATGGACAAATCTTTATCTTTAGTCAGGACTACCTTTAACACGTAGTTTATATTTAAAAAAAACAAGTTTTGAAACTGTTATTAGCACAATTTTTACACTGAGTGTACTAATATCTGCATAACTGCAGTAAACTTTAGGCAGTATAACTCAGCACATGCAACACTTTTCTCTTGTGTTTATAATGATTAGTACGTAATAATATGGTGAGATAAATAGATCATCGTTCCGCCAGATGAACCGCCCCTCGTCTACGCAGCACGATTGGTGAAATCTCTACAAACAAGAAGTATAGTAAAAAATAGTAATCAAAGAGGCCTAGTTTTAAATTTCGAGCCCTATCTTAAAAAAGAGACCTGTCTTTAAATAATTTTTTTAAAGTGTGGTTAGTTTTGTCTTTTGTCCCGTTCTAAAAAGTATTAGATAACATTTGGAAATAAAATAGTACTTTAAATTTAGTTTGTTCCTTTAGCTTTTGTGGGAAAATTCTTTTTACAATTTTCCCACTACAGGCCCAAACACAATAATTTGTTAAGCACTCGCACTTTACGATTTATTTTGAGAAGTCAACGTCCATTAGTGCGCTGGACGTCCGCTCATCCGTCACCAGTGCATCTTGGCTTGACAGTTATTATGGATTGCCTCCTGTTTAGTAAATAGAGTTCAAATGTGATTTATAATGTCTACATATGTTGACGTATGTCTCACGATATAAAACATTTACGACTCAAATTTAATAGTCTGCAGAGCAAGAAAGGGCAATACTGGATTCTTCTTCATTTTCTAAACCTAATATTGTTATTTCTTTAAGTTTGTTGTTGTTAAAAGGGGTTAAATTGTACCTTAATTTAAGATTTTCGAAAATTTGAATTTTTTAAATAAAATTTGGACAAAATATGCACTAGAGAGCGCGTATACAGCTCTCTTCACCCAGGCCTAATCACTTCGATAGAGAGCGACACAGCACCCCACTTGATCCCCTAATTTCCACTTCCTCCTAGAACCAGGGGATCGTATTGTGTCTTCCTTAGCCTTACCATTCCACCTCTTCTTATCCTTCTTAGAAGGGAGCATAACGGGGAGGTACCTTTTAGGAGAAGCAAGCACTATCATTCGTTAGCGAGTCCTTCGGACTGCCAGCATACCTTGAAGGTACATGAGATAAGCAATCTGGTGCAAACCCGTCTGTAGCAGATGATTTCATACATCAGCTGTTATAAATTTTATTTGGAGGTTATCTTTGAATCACCTACTTAGTAAAATGTTTGTAAACGTTTAACAGAAAAATATTAATACTGTATTTAAAAAATATAAAATAATAATAATGAATAGCGTCACATGCCCTGTGTTGGGTGATTCAATGCTTACAATGAAATTAGAATATACAATAAGCGTCTAAGAAAAATTACAAAGTCTGTAAAAGGTTGTGTGCGTTCTCTGATATACTGACCTCCTAATGCTTTTCATCTTCCAGAGTTCATTCCTTTATACTTTTAATATACGTTTCTATCCCTACCTTAATTTATCTTCTCGGCATAAACACAAATATGCATAGAATTACTTTGTTTCAATCACAAAAATGTTATGAAGAAATGAAATTAATATTTAATGTAGAAATAATTTTACCAGAAGAGGTTTTAGCCAACTGCAAATATTATAACAGAAAATAATGTCAAACTTCAAGGACATGGCTACACTTGAGGACTGTTGTGTTAAGAAAAACTTATAGGAATGCTAAAGAAATAAAAATCCTTACAGAGGCTGTGTAAGTTTGGCCAAACAAGGAGAGGTCTGCCGAAGATGCCATCGTGAGCTAAGCGAGCGTAAAAAAATACAACGTTAGAAAAAGGAGTTTCCCTTTATGGCTACGCACTGCTGATGAGATACGTTTATATCGAATATTCAGTTATTTCTTGAAGAAAAGAACCTAGTTTATGGAGTTAGTTGTGATGTGGACGTGGCCCGTTTCAGAAGGAGTCTCGGAACGAGGCAATCTGTCAAGACAGGTCCAAAACGAAACGGGAACAAAAACGTGAACTGAAAGGAGTGGCTGAACTGAAATGAATATTGGACTGATATTAAAACTTACTGTGTCTATGTAAATAAATAGTGCGTAGTATCCTGTATAAAATATTCATTCTAATTCCCAACCTATTTATGGAAGAGATTTTAACGTCTTATAGAAAAAATAGCAATATGGCAATTGCGAAATATGGAAATTGATTAATATAAAATGTGGCAATTGATGAATAAAGAATATGTCAATTAAGGACTATATATATATATATATATATATATATATATATATATATATATATGTGTGTGTGTGTGTGTGTGTGTATATATATATATATATATATATATATATATATATATATGTCTATATCTATTTGTTGAATATAGAAATAGGACAATAAATTGGCGAATATAGACATATAGCAATTAAGGATTATAGAAATATGGTAATTAAGGGTTATTGAAATAGGGCAGTGGATGAGTACATTGGATGAATTTCCTACAAAAGTGGCAATTGATGAGTATTAAAAAAATTGATGATTATAGAAATATGGCAATTGATGAATATAGAAATATGTCAATTGATGAATATAGAAATATGTCAATTGATGAATATAGAAATATGGCCATTGAAAAAAATACAAAAGTGGCAGTTGATGAATATAGAAATATGGCAATTGGGAATTATAGAAATATGGCAATTGAGGATTATAGAAATATACAAATAGATGAATATAGAATAATATTGTAGCCCTAATTGGTGAATATAGCCATGTAGAAATAAAGGATTATAGAAATATGGCAATTAAAAATTTTAAAATCAGAAATACTGTACCCTTTAACAATAAAATAATACAGTAATGTGGCACCTTATAGTCTGTATAACGTTCTCTGACTTATTTGAAAGCAAGTTAGGTCATTAATCGATCTTACTAATCACTAACTGTAATCAGGTTATTATTACAACTGTAATCCGACCTATAAGCAAAGAGTGGGCGAGAGTAGATGCCAGTGTATGGATGAAAGGTGGCCGTTCATATATCTTCCCAACTGTATTTCATTACTCAAAGCCGAGGGAGGTTTTTGTGCGTTGCAACCCACCCTCACAAAGGCTGCTCTAATCAAATAAACTCAATTGTTTTTGTGTTTGGTCCAGTTTACCCCTCGCAAGGAAACAGTGTATCTTTCTTGCTTACCCCTTTCTCCCCCCTTTATGTGTTTATCATAATATCTTCACTTTCTAGAAAGAATTACTGCCCATAATGTGATGGGTTTTCTTTAGTGAGTCACTTTAAAAGTTTCAATGATGGGAAAGTTGTCAAGATTTATGTCTCGCTTTAGCCAGAATCTTCTCTTTGCCAACAAAATTACGTTTACTGTCTCGCCTGCAACGGTGCTCTGTGGGCCCTTAGGAGACATTACGTGGTGACGAGGTAACATTTTGCTGAGTGTATGATTACTGGGGAATAAGGTGAAAGCATCGACACAACTTGTCAATGTATCTAGTTTCGTTTGTAAAGTAAAGTATACACCATTCTGTATTCATGTTGTTTTAAAAGTTGATAAAAAATCGATAATGCAATTTAAAATATTATCTGCGGAGCAAATCAATAAACAACACTGAACAAATTTATAAAACGTGATGCAAAATACCCTAAATTTACAACGAAACTGTTTAAGATAACGGTTTCTTAAAACAAAAACTGCGCAGCTTGTACTAAGAGTACGAGGTGAGGTTAGGTTTAATTTTCGAAAATAAAGTAAACTGATGCGAGCTGTAAATCGACTAGGGGAAAGATGGCGTCCATCCGGTCCGAAGAGAGTAGTGCAACATATTCACTTGCAACCGGATAGCTTTCGTTTGGAAACTAATGATTTATTTATTGCCGTAACCGGGTACTTTACAGTTATATTATAATGTAGTGTATAATTTATCTATTTTATAAACAAATCTTGTGCATAAAGTTGTATACGTTGCAAGAGGGTTAAATGTGTCCATCTTTTTGAAAACCATTACAGACCCATGTTTATTAATTTTTCTGTATCCGTTTGGTCTCTCTACATCGCCAGGTTTGGCCTCTCTACATCGCCAGGTTTGGTCTCTCTGCATCGCCAGATTTGGTCTCTCTACATCGCCAGGTTTGGTCTCTCTACATCGCCAGGTTTGGTCTCTCTACATCGCCAGGTTTGATCTCTCTACATCGCCAGGTTTGGTCTCTCTACATCGCCAGGTTTGGTCTCTCTAGATCGCCAGGTTTGGTCTCTCTACATCGCCAGGTTTGGTCTCTCTACATCGCCAGGTTTGGTCTCTCTACATCGCCAGGTTTGGTCTCTCTACATCGCCAGGTTTGGTCTCTCTACATCGCCAGGCTTCCTAATATCTCTTTTATTCCAATATCGTTTACTTAAACGATATATAAATAATCCTTTATTAATACATAACCTGTATAAACATAAACGTAAATATAAGTAGCTAAAAGGGTTACTGCAAATATATCATTCATTTTTGATAATTAAGAAAGATAAACCCGACGATTTTTTGCTTTTTGTAATAGTCTATGTAACTAAAAACACATTCGAACTAGGAAAAAAACAATTTAAACTGTCAGAAACCATAAATATTAATTATCCTTTAAAATATAACCAACATAACCTCAATGCACAAATATTGTATACATCAAACTATATATTTAGTTTATACTATAATGCTAATCTTAGCGAGACCACAAGCTTTTATTATTTTCCCCTGTTTTAAAGAGTTTCCACATAACGAACATGCTTTTCCTAAGATCACGAACATCCTAAGATCAATGCCGACTAGATATCCGATATACCCCTAATAATTTCATTTTTTTGTAGTAATAATTTTGATCCTTGATTTCGCATGTTTTTATGTATTTCAGTATGCACGAAATCTTTTATTTGAATCCAGATTTGTTTTAAGAAAACAGGCAAATCTTCTTTCTGGTCTATGTTCCGGTAATGCTCTTTCTACCGTGAGGTGATTTAGTGCCCATTTGCTTCCGGCGAGTTATTAAACTTTTTCTACCGATCTTCCCCGAGTCATCGGAATCGCATTTATCTCTTTTAAAAAAACCGAGTTCATCGCCAGGCATTCAATTTAAATATCTATAAAGAATACTTTTCCAGGGAACTCCATATAAATGCGTCTGGAATAATAAAGCTGCGGACAGGACATGCATCAAACCCTTGTTCAGTGGCAGACGTCGCCTAAAGATGTGTTTATTGCTTGCGATTATACAGTATCATCCCATTGGCGTTGATTTTATATTTATTTATTCGGTTCTCCTATTTGAAACGTCTTCCCTGAACCTTCGTGTCTTTCTAGCGTTTAAATCCCGGTTAATACTCATTGTAATACCCCTAAATACTTTAGTTTAGGAAAATTTCCATAATTATTCTTTATTTACGATGACGAAAAATGTTTCATTAGAAAGACATTTACTGATAAATATTCCACTTTCTAAAATTATGTAATAAGCAACAGCCGCGTTGGTTTAACTTATCACCGTGATTTACTACTTTAGTTTCAGGCATTTCTAGAAAGTCTTAAGGTTTTACAGCATATTATTATTATTGATTTTCCTTAAAGTTCTGACCCTGGTAGGGGTGGATAATGAATATTTACTTACTATCAAGAGGTTCCTTGATTTTCAAGTTTCCCAAGTATATAAAATCTTATCAATAAATCCTGCCACCTTAATCCTCACACATTCATCACTAAGAGGAGTTTTACATTTGTTGTGAATTTGAACTGTCTCTACTAATAAAAAACCTTAATTTTTTAAATTTTAGTCTATAAATGCTGACATATTATAAGTTTGAATTTCGCTGTCTACATTGTTCAATTCTTACACTATAACCCTGTTTACAGTATATAAATATTATTTACTAAAATCTATAAGTATCCTATAATATATGTGAAAAGAATTTTCAAAAAGTATATTATGAGATCCATTGCCCATGAAGTCGCTTATCACATAGTACACATACAGCCCGTAACAGTTTTCTAGTATTGTAGTACTATAGTATGTGGCGTAATGTTTAATTTAAATAAGTAAAACCTGTATACCAGAAATAACTTTTTCCTTTGTTAAAAAGAGAGTTCTTTTGTAAATTACCTCTGAAGATGATTGCTATCCAATTGAAATGTACATAAGGTTTTAAATAAAGGAAAATGTTATTGGTGGTAAATTATAGAGGTTTTATTTATCTAAATTAATAATAAATAAGTTTAAAGATTTATATATAATAAATAATTACGATATGCGTAGAGAAAATGTGCACGTGTACACTGTAATACAGGACAGAATAGACGACTTAAACGAGTACATAAACAAACTGTTGTTACGATGCCTTCAGTCATCTAAATATCGTCCTGTTTCCTCACCGTATGTGTGTCGAAGAAGAAACAATTTGTTCTACATGAAATAAGCTTTTTTTAACCCGGGTCTGAGCCCCCAAAACCTCGTGGCAGCCAGCCTCTAGCGAGCTACCTACCTCTCACATGCGCATGCTGTTAGTATCCCTATCGCGAGTGAAGGAAACGGGATTGATTGCCCATGTACCAAGCTCATAATCTCTTTCCATGGAGAATCAGGAGATAGTGAAATGAAACAGTACGGTAAGTGTCGCGCTAAAGCGGGATGAAAAACCCTTGAAATAAGCTTTCGTACGGTAGTAATAGTAACGCAATCTGTTGAATTTTAAGAAAACCACAATGGTTTGAAATTTCGAGCCGATATATCGGACCGTGGTCTTATCCAGTTGCTATCCAGAGAGCCCGCATATGGGCACATGATCTTAAAAGTGTTGAGCTCGTTTAAGAGCAGGCTACTTCAGGTAAGCGATCCTGTCGGTGCGATGCCGTACTTTTTATTTACTCTTAGTACCAGGCCATTTTGTCCTTTCCTTAGTACTACACAATTCCCTCCAACCTCCCTTATTTTTCTTACAAGGGCACGTACGACATATGTATGACCCCGATAGAGTGCAGGTCTAGTAGGAACGCAAATCTGCACGCGTAGGATGTATGCCCCTTTATACCCTTTTTAATGGGGTTAAGAGCTTAACTGATTTGACATCCTTTTTTATAGTCATATTAAGGTTCTTCCTAATTATTTAAAAAAATCCAAGTTCTGGACCCAGGTCTTTGTACAGTATACCCACTGTTTTATGGTTTTTCTATGTATACCGAAGTCCTTGTATTTTTAGTTTTTTTTAATAAGTTGTAACGCTTCAGCTGTTAGGTTGTCATTACTTATGAGGCCTTAAAAATATTTTATTCTCTTTCAGAAATGATTATTTTATTATAGTGTTGTCGTGTAGTAGAACCTGGCAAAGCTTCATCTGTTACCAGAGTTAAATTATCCATGTGCTAATCATGATCATGTTATATTTAATTTTTTAATGCCAATTTCATGCAGTGGGAATTTGAATGACGTGGAAAGAAATAGTGATAATTTAAAATCTATTATTATCTTTATCTGTGAGTAGTTAATCTTGCTTCAAACGTAATTTTTTTTACTATTTTACTAGATAACGAGCTGTTTAAAGTGTAATCGGTTGGATGGTTCTTGCTAAATGAAGGAAGGCTAGATAGCATCTCTTCTTGAGTCCGCACAATGCTCGTCATTCCTTCTCCACGATTCCTGTTACACTCACTTAAATTATTGTCTGCCTTGAAGTGCTATTATTCATATATCATTCATGCATAATTTACGCATTAAAATTAATCCCTGCTGTGTTTGAACAAGGAAGATATCATGTTGAAAGGAACAAATCTCGTCAAAACGTACGTAAATTTATGCCTTGCGCTTAGTACTTGTTCGACCCATTGTGAATGATGAAGTCGATAGACACACATTAAAAATTAACTCTAATAACAGTCTATAATATATTACTACAAAAGTATTTATTGAATTGGATCTGGTAATAAGAGAGATGTATTATATTTCTTGTATTTCAATAATCGAACTACAAAGTATTTTCTTTAACCTAATATTTTATCGAATTCTAAACAAAACATAAACAAGTCGAATTTATTTCTACTTGACTCTGATGGAAAATATTTGTCAGGAAATATTGTCTGATGTCAGACAGGACAGCTGACGACTGCAGCTTTAGTTCCTGATTTGTGCAGCCATATTTTATCCTGAAGTTCTTCATTGCAGATGCAGTCTCGTCTTTCGGGTCCTGTTTATCACAAAGCTTACAAATCAGGCTCTGCGTTAGACGCTTCTCGTGCGGAATCTTACAAAATATTCAACCGGTTGCTTAAAGTCTAGACAAGAGGAATTTATATAAGTTACGGCACTTTTCTGTAGCGATGCATTCGTTCTTTATAAAACTCCTCAACTGAAATCCTTAACTCTGCTGTACTAATGATTAGCATCTAGTAAATTACAATGTAATAAATACTTACACATGGATATAGACAATAAATATAATGAATTTATTTATCGCAAGAAACAGGGTTGTATATTGCCCGAGCGTAAGGAGAAACGATTCGCCACACTTTCTGACCTTGGACAGGTTTAGGGCAATAGGTGGTGTTTCAAAAATACACCCCCGCAAAACGTCTTTAGTCCTGGAATCCCTCGGCCAGCAACCCGGCGTCCAATTAACTACTCCCACATGATTTATTGCAGAGGTTCTCAAACTGGGGAGGCGTACCCCTGGGAGGCGTTGAAGGCTTTCACGGGAGGCGTGATTAGTTCACTTAAACTGCCTACAGACGAAGCGTTGTTCGTCCACAATTATGTGTATAAAATCGGACCATGTAAGCATGCCCTGAGAGGTCGCACGAGATTTCTCGGGTACTACCAATTCTTAAAATGTGTTAAATATTCGGGATGTTCTATACATCAACAGCGTCTGCATTTCATATCCCTAAACATATTTCAAGATTGTTTTTGTTGCGTACTGAAGCTAATTTATCGTGGAATTTAATCTAATAGCGACCGTCTCATGGAAGTCAGTGTTTTGACATTCCTTTGTCGGATTCCTTATCATCTTTGTCGGAAAGTATTTATAGTGACCCTCTAGCTCCCGTCTCGCTTACTGCGATCTCTCAAGGCCAAGTACTCGGTCACGTGGTCCGTACTATACCAGTGAATAGACTGACGTCCCAAGTGCGTATTCATTGTTTTTGTAAAATGTTTAGTTTTGATAAACCCTTGTTATTATGGTCGTTGTGCTCAAGCACATAATAAGCTCAAGCATAAGCATATCTATGCCTCTTTGAAGCATAGATAGTAGTCTTAGTTGATAATAGTTCTTTTCTCCATTTAATTGTAAAAACTACAACACACACACACACACACACACACACACACACACACACACACACACACACACAGATATATATACTGTATATATAATTATATATGGGGCTACCAAGTAAGAGTCTTGTTTAAATTCATTAAAGTGTAAATAATGAAAGAATACAAATAATACATGGTTGTTAAGTTATATATATATATATATATATATATATATATATATATATATATACACAGTATAGAATTTTAACATATAGTTTTGCAAAACCCGAATTAAGTTCATCACTATAAGATTATTGCATTATAAGCTGTGGAGTTAAATATATTTAAGCTAAATAGAGTTATCTGATGTTCAATTGACCTAATCAGTTCAGTTTCATACTCAGATTGTAATTCTTGAGAAACTATAAATGGGAGGGGCGCGGCATCATTTCAGGGGGGAGTGTCTGAAATCTTCAGAACATGGGCTTATTAAGTGCAGTAGCAGAAATTTAAAAATAAACGAATAATATGATGTGGTTAAATTTATTTATAGAAGATAAAGTACAGTATTAGCAATAGATATATTCATCAGAAAATTATCAGCTAACCAAACAACGTTAACATAAAAGTAGCTGGAATTAAATGAAATAATAATATGAGTTGTACAAATTTTAAAATGTAATATTGATTGATATAAAATATAATAATAGTATCATACCATGCGTAGTAGTTGCTACGTTGTAGTAAACGGAATGTTTTTCTGGCAGAAATTATTAATATTAAATGTGTCTAGTTAGGTTAGAAGTATAAATCTTTAAAATGAGGTTAATTTTTATGAAACGTTACTGAGATCTAAACAAGTAGTTAACGATGTTTAGAGCATAACGAGGATTTAGACGTGGGGTTAGAACAGAAGTAGCAACTTATCTAATTACAGCATAATTATTTGCTTCGTAACTCGGCTCGGTCTGTGTGGCCACGAGCGGCTGCGTCAGTTACTACAACAGACGTGTAATTTTCTGGAATTACTGTAATTGTGTGCTTATAAAAGCTTGGGGCCTAATGATGACTACTCAAACTCGATGATTTGGATCCCAAAGCTAATTTAACTTTCGAATATTTTGTGTAACTGATCGCTGTAATAAGATGAACAAATTTTGTATTTCTTATTGTTTAAAATTAATTTCTGTAAATACTGTACTTTTAAAAAAAGATCTTTAAGAATTCTAAGCTCTTTAGTTTAGTAAAATATTCATTTTTTTTTCCTGAAGGCATAGAGCGTAATTTTTATCTATTACCCCTCAACGAAAACACCTACGTTTCCTAATTTTAATTTCTATATAAGCGGAAGTAGGTATCATTTCCGGAAATATATTTTTATCCTTTAAATATTATCGCAAATCAAAGACACAGAAAAATATTACATATTAAATAGGGGTAAAAACACCAAAATAAGGTTATAATTTAATTTGTGTAGTTGAAAATTTGTATTTAAAAAAAGTCATAACAGGACTGTTTTTTCACTTATATCCTTTCAGAGAAGTGACATTTTCAAAGAAGTTTTTTTCTGATGCCGTTTAATATTAAGAACATTCTATAGAAACGAGTAAAAACGTGATCCGAAAACGCCGTATCATTTCTAAAATTAAAGTTTTGAAATCATTAAGCTAATGTAAGTGATTTTTGCGTAGTTTTGCATAGAGATGTGACCGCGCAAGAGATTTAGACGTATGCATAGCGACGTAGGCGTTAAACGACCCTGAACCGAGCTTTACTAAACTTGTCAACACAAATAACCAAATATTCGTCACCATCGCTCGACAACGCTGCGTAAAGTCATTCGATGCAGAGTTTATATTTGACAGCTGTTCGCACTTCGGCTGTCCGTTGCGTCTCAATTCCCTCCTTATTATTATTGTAAGATCTGTGTGGCCTTGACCGTAGCTATATATCCAACAATTATATACATATTAATGTATTGAAACAATAAAATATATATCAGCATAGTTTTTTTAACAATTTGGAAATTAAAACTTTGTATGCATAAATAAAAAAGAATCTTTAACGCCAAGTTAAACGTTGAGTGGTTATTTTAGTAGTTTTGTATGTAAATTATCTTTTTTTCTCAGTCTTTTTTATTGGGTTTTATTATTTGTCATACCGTATTTTATCATTTGTATTTCTTTATTTTAAATTGTAACCCGATAAATAAAACAATATTTTAGTGTCTGATACATTGTTTTGATGTCCCCAATAAACCTGTATATGTTAGAAATAAAATTATTGAGATGAAAACTACGGGCTCGATAATTAGATATGCTACGACAAGTTATGCAAACCGCATAGCGTTCCACTGCCGTCAGAGGGAAGTTGACTAAAACCCGACAGTATTTTGATGAGATCACCAATTTCGCCGCTGTGCTGAAAGAGTTAAGAATCTTAACACCAAAAAACATATCTATATGAATTTGCGTTATCTATTTGGTTGTAACAGATATACATTTGTAACATTTGTTATACTATTAACGTCTCGACTCTTAAAATTTACATAATATAGAAAAAACAGTCTTTAAAAAACTGTAATCATAAAAAAACGATTTTCATTTCCTGTTTCATCCTGTTTCAGTGCAGGATCATGCTTAAAATTGTTTCTTTATTCGTGGAAACAACGATCGGTCAGTTTTTAATTACATTTGCGCAACTAGGTGTCGCTGAATTAAGTATTAGTATCATTACGCAATATGGGAGCTTGTAGTAATATTCAATATGCAAGTGTGTGTGCGCGTGCGTGAGCGCGTGTGCAACCGTCTATTATAATATGTTGATGTTACTCTAAGCATAATACTACTATGAACAGGTGAGTACCAATGTATTCCGTGTAATTAACTTTAAACTAAATGTGTCCAAGTAATTACAATTCACATGCATCATTTTTTGTGCTAAATATTGTTATTGTTTTGGAACAGATTAAAATACTGTGTTAGAACGTTGTCGGTCACACGAACGTGGAAAAAACACAAAAACTAAAAGGATAAAAACACTGTAATAAATATTTATTATTTTTATGGCTCCATTTGCTTTGTACGCAACGTGTTTTGTACTATTGCTGAAATTATACATTTTTTCAATGTGTTAAAACATTAAGAAAAAATAGGTTGAGGTACGTTTCATGCAAATAACTCTCTGAATAAATTAAGGCACTAATAACTTTGGTGAAATTTGTAATGAAGTAAATATTTTCTTATTTTTTTCATCTCAAATTTTTAGTAAATAATACATATTTCTTTCAATATTTCATTTTTTTTGTATATCATTGGTGGAAAAGGTAAAGCTGTGTGATGTAAAAGGTGTTAACAAAAGTTCTGGCTCTTTCAAAGGTCGAACTCTGGACCTGTAACTTAATATTGAAGGTCATCTAAAAACTAGACTCTTCAAAACTTAAATTTGTTAATATTATACCATTGTTCATAACATTCTTAAAAAATATTATGAAAGACGGTTAAGAAATTGTAATTAATTTTTTTCTTTAATAAATAATATTTTTAAATATATTGTGTAATTTGTTGCAGGTATGCATTTATGTGTTTCTTTGAGAAAATAAAGATGGCGCTGTTTTTGTGAGTAATTAATACTATACTTATCTCACGAATTGTACGAATGAGTAGTTTTATCTATACCTCGATAGGTTGTCAATGTGTTTTATATTGTATAATAATATGTCAAGTATTGTATGTACATTAATTGTATACATTAATATGTACAACCGGGACGATAGTCCTGGGGTGGATAATATACCCCAGGATGATCGGCGACCTTTACGTTGCTTTTAGTACATTAAGCACTTGTCAAACGTATAACTAAAGTGCGTTTATAAATACCTTATTGGCACTAAACGTTTTTGACCGCAATAAGCCATCTTCACTTGTGCCTGAATAAAAGCGACACTAACTAATCTGAATACCCATAATTCAATACAGTTGTAAAAAGTGTCTACGTGAAATGGCGGTCGCAAAGAAATAACATTTTTTTTAAAATAACATATTTTTTTAAATTCTGAAAAATCCTCAACACACTCACAAAGTTCTTAAAACGGTAACAGGCAAAAATATGAGAGAAAAGAATGCAAAAGAAAGTCGAAACCAGTAAAACTAGTCATATTTACGTGGTCTCGGCAGACCTATTCACAATGAAGCAAAACCTTGCCGGTCTTCGTTTGAGTGTAATGTTTAAATGTAATCGATTTATTTTTATTTCAATTTTGTTTTGTAATGCATCTTCGTTGTCCCATGTGCAGTATACAATATCTTCCTACTTTCTTCAATAACCATGAAATGTTTGTTCTTTAATATTTCATTTCATATTTTACTTTCATCTTCTCTGTTCGTACATTATCTACTTTATTATACACGTCATTTTCCTCTTCTATTCTGCTTTTCTTTTTTCTTCTTCCATTTGTTTCTTTTCAACATCTCGTGACGTTGACATCTGCTCGTCATATCATCAGCAATATTTTAAACCTACTTGAAATGTTTGTTTGATCTGTGATGTTCGGAATATACGCCCTAGACAGCTGTGCAGGGAAGCTGACCGAGGAAAACATTTTCTGAAGTCCTTCAGGAAATTAAACACCCTTTATACCCTCTAATAGCGCATTCAATTCTCTGAAATAACATTTGGTCGGATCGTGGTAGTAACCAGACAGTTTCACAGAGTCGTTTTGAAAGTGAAGATAGAGATGAGAAATTATTAAAAACATAAGAAAGCAAACGTAGGCCACCTGTCATCTCTTCATCAACAGAACACAAAACTAAACATAATAGAGAATAATTGTGAATTTTCTAACATCCACTAATCCTACCTCAAACTTGTGACTACCGAGACAATGGACTACTTTAGTATCGGAAGTGGTTGCTGTTGTCACGATCCCGAAGCCCTGACAGTAATGTTCTTACCACTGGACGGGTCTCCATAGATTACCAACCTTACCAGAACTTGATGGCACTAATAGAGCCTTTCGGCACCTCTATCTGATTAGCTCAGTCGCGGTACTTCCCTAGAGCCTTAGCTGTTACTCGGTGGCCTTATCTTAAGGCTGGACTTCCAGATTAGAGTCTTGAGTTTAGGAAGAGACAGGCCGAAGCTAACCTGAACAAAAAGGCAAACAGACAGCGGAAGGACACGTCTGTTAGACGTGAGTCAGATAATCAAGGATCTTGACCTAACGAGGGGGGGTTGCACAGAGGAGGTCGATGAGTGGGGAGTTGCCATCAACTATACAGTATTTTGAGTAAAAGAGTTTTATTTGTTCATATTTTAAAAAGCCTTTTTGTGTTAGCGTTCAACTCTAAACTGTTGTGTTAGTCTCATTTACTTAAAATATGTTTCAAGTAACAACTGAAGAAGATATCGCTTATAGTGCTTATCTAAAACGTTTATTGAATACGGTGCAAGACAATTTGTCAGAGATTTAAAGGGAGGGGTTTATGATAATCACTGTAGGGAAACTGTCCCTAATTACAGGGGATGGTTTTTGTTGCGTCGGGCTGCGTCGGAATGCAAAGTTATATTTTAGAGGGAACCAGCCAAAGCATTGTTGTTGGGTTACATGCAAAGGTCGCGTAAAAACATTAAAGACGTCAACTGTGAGACGAGGAATGTTCAAATGATTCACTGAAATGTCTTAATACCTTGTAATATAAATATTTATTGAATTAATGAAGCATAGTTTATATAATTATCCAAA
>JBAIZL010000004.1:67196009-67238509 GCA_036971475.1 Prosapia bicincta
TATATATATATATATATATATATATATATATATATATATATATATATATGATGAAATGTTACTATCTGGAGTACATCCGTTCATTCTGCAGTCCATAAATTCGCAGTTCCGACGTTTCGCTAGAATCTCATCCAGCCTCGTCAATGCTGGATGAGATTCTAGCGAAACGTCGGAACTGCGAATTTATGGACTGCAGAATGAACGGATGTACTCCAGATAGTAACATTTCATCATATTTTTCCATCCGTGAAGGAATACGTATCAGCATATATATATATATATATATATATATATATATATATATATATATATATATATATATTTTTTTTTTTTTTTTTTTTTTTTTTTTAACAACATAGGTTATTCAAATACAAGAATATTTATTATAATATATATATATTTATATAATAAATATTCTTGTATTTGAATAACCTATGTTGTTTTAAATTATTAAACAAGAAAACGTATTTTATATTTATATATATATATATATATATATATATGTGTGTATGTGTGTGTGTGTGTGTGTATTATTTAAAATTTAAAAACAGCCCAATTTAAGCATATAATTAATTTGTATGTATTGTTGATTTCTTCACAATAATCCTTGGTTGACTTTTAAAATACAATGTAAATATTATTAATTTTGTTAGTTATTGTGACAAATAATTGTCATATATAAAACGATTTTATGTATAAACTTTTGATGTAATTGTTTTAATATTTTTAATTGGATTATTTTTACAGTCCTATCAGGTTTTATTTATATTTATATTAGTTAAATTAGAAGGCGATGATAACCTTGATAGGTTTTTCGCCTGGGAAAAAAAAAGTTAAATTAGCCCTATCTGTACGTTCTGAGAAATAAACGATTGGCTTGTCGTAACTAAAATAATCAGTACATTCTTTCGTTAAAGTCTTTGCAGTAAGTATCTCTTCAGTTGGGCCTCCAAATCTCCTGCTTGTAACATGTTAAAACAAATAAAAGACATACACAAGACTCACAAAAAATAATCATACAACTGTTGTAAGTTAGAGTTTGCAGTAGCAACACTCACTGATGATGATGACTTTGTCATTGAAACGCGTTTAAGTAAATAAATGATTAATTTTTGATTCTTGTGTGTCTTTTATTTGTTTCAACATAACCTCACAAGCTAAACTCAAAGAATAGTTTTATACCATGTTCATTGGATAAAACCAAAGCCGATTTTTATTTTAAAAAAGCAATTAAATTTTATTAATCTACGAAACTGATATTTTTAACATTCAAAGTATCTTATAAAATTATCAAAATATTGATAGAATCCTCTCTGATTATCTGATAAAATTATCAAAATATTGATAGAATCCTCTCTGATTATATTTATGTACGCAATTAATTAGCTTCTGGGGTGCGTTGTTCCTTACAATAGGTGTAACTCTGAACTTAATAGTTTAACGACCTCTGATCTTAAAATTTAAACTTTTTTAAAACACTTACCGAGACAAAGAGTTTTCGTTCTTCATCACAGTGTCTATCAGGTATAACGGATAGATTTTTCAGAATTGTACTTAAAATATATGTTCGGTACATAGAAAATTTAATAACTCTTAACATAATTACTCTTAAATTTTGAAAATAAACTATTGATTTATTAATTAATAAAAGTTTATTAAGACCCAGATCTCGTCATGCAGGATGGAACACAAGTCATGTGTTTTTACAAATATTGTATTGTTTTAATTTATACAAAAATATTTTGTAAATTAAAAGGTCAGAAAGTATATAAGAGAAGTTCGCTAACAAAATATTTCATAACCAACTAATTTATTTATAGATATTTACGACCGAAATTACTATTAAACTCCGAACCATAAAAGTCTGAGTTACGTTTGTGCCCCTTGTTTCTGAATAAAGCAAACTCTCGTAGCGAAATATTAAACTAAACTGATGTGTGAAATAATGCTATTTACCTTAGCAGATACACATTTTCATTTTATTATTAAATTACCGTGAATTTATTATTTACTTCTATTTTCACGATAAATATTAATTTTAATAAAACATGAGCTACAAACGTTGGCAAGGTTATTTTACAAAAGCTTATCTTGATGTTACCTATTCAGCCAAAAGCCTGCTTGCTCGCAACACCTGATCCTTCGCGAGGGACTCGGGGGATCCAGGAAACAATCTAAAACCGACTTCAGGAAAACTTATTCAAGGGGTTTTGCATTTTGCAGTAAATCTTTATCACGCCACGTGTTTACTCTACATAATACTTCCGCGCCTGTTCCCTGGCGTTTGTTCACATACCCCATGAATGAGTTTGTGCTGAGCGAAAAACACTTTACGAAAAGAAAAAGATACTACATAAAATTACAATAAATAAATATTTAAACATAACTATCGCGAATTTAAATATAAATGTAAATATATTCGCAAATAACATTTTACATTTAATTATATTTCATATCGGAAATAACTTTCTATATTTCTATTCAAATAGTTTCTATTCAGAACTAAAACAAAATTTTGTGTGAATATATTTCATAAGGAAAACAAGGTTTCTATCGATAATATAACTAAAACAAAATTTTTTCCAATTATACTTGATAACGAAAACATGGTTTTTAATAATAATATATCATAACAAAACAAAATTGTGTTCGAATATATTTCACAAAGAAAACACAGTTTCTATCGATAACATATCATAGCTATCATAACGGAAACAAGGTTTCTATCGATAATATAACTAAAGCAAAGTTTTTTCCAATTATACTTGATAACGAAAACATGGTTTTTAATAATAATATATCATAACAAAACAAAATTGTGTTCGAATATATTTCATAACGAAAACAAAGTTTCTATCGATATTTTATCCCAACCAACACTAAATATTGTTCCATTAGACTATATTTCATATCGGAAACAAAGTTTCTATCGATAACATATCATAGCTATCATAACGAAAACAAGGTTTCTATCGATAATGTAACTAAAACAAAATTTTATACAATTATATTTCATAACGAAAACATGGTCTTTAATAACAATATATCATAACAAAACAAAATTGTGTTCGAATATATTTCACAAAGAAAACACAGTTTCTATCGATAACATTTCATAGCTATCATAACGAAAACAAGGTTTCTATCGATAATGTAACTAAAACAAAATTTTATACAATTATATTTCATAACGAAAACATGGTCTTTAATAATAATATATCATAACAAAACAAAATTGTGTTCGAATATATTTCACAAAGAAAACACAGTTTCTATCGATAACATATCATAGCTATCATAACGGAAACAAGGTTTCTATCGATAATATAACTAAAACAAAATTGTTTCCAATTATACTTGATAACGAAAACATGGTTTTTAATAATAATATATCATAACAAAACAAAATTGTGTTCGAATATATTTCACAAAGAAAACACAGTTTCTATCGATAACATATCATAGCTATCATAACGGAAACAAGGTTTCTATCGATAATATAACTAAAGCAAAGTTTTTTCCAATTATACTTGATAACGAAAACATGGTTTTTAATAATAATATATCATAGCTAAAACAAAATTGTGTTCGAATATATTTCATAACGAAAACAAAGTTTCTATCAATATTTTATCCCAACCAACACTAAATTTTGTTCCATTAGACTATATTTCATATCGGAAACAAAGTTTCTATCGATAACATAGCATAACGAAAACACAGTTTCTATCGATAATTTATCATAACTAAAACAAAATTTTATCCAATTATATTTTATAACGAAAACATTGTTTTTAATAATAATACATCTAACTAAAACAAAATTGTGTTCGAATATATTTCACAAAGAAAACACAGTTTCTATCGATAACATATCATAGCTATCATAACATAAACAAGGTTTCTATCGATAATATAACTAAAGCAAAATTTTTTCCAATTATACTTGATAACGGAAACATGGTTTTTAATAATAATATATCATAGCTAAAACAAAATTGTGTTCGAATATATTTCATAACGAAAACAAAAATTCTATCGATATTTTATCCCAACCAACACTAAATTTTGTTCCATTAGACTATATTTCATATCGGAAACAAAGTTTCTATCGATAACATATCATAGCTATCATAACGGAAACAAGGTTTCTATCGATAACATATCATAGCTATCATAACGGAAACAAGGTTTCTATCGATAACATATCATAGCTATTATAACGGAAACAAGGTTTCTATCGATAACATATCATAGCTATCATAACGGAAACAAGGTTTCTATCGATAACATATCATAGCTATCATAACGGAAACAAGGTTTCTATCGATAACATATCATAGCTATCATAACGGAAACAAGGTTTCTATCGATAACATATCATAGCTATCATAAGGGAAACATGGTTTCTATCGATAACATATCATAGCTATCATAACGGAAACAAGGTTTCTATCGATAACATATCATAGCTATCATAACGAAAACAAGGTTTCTATCGATAATGTAACTAAAACAAAATTTTATACAATTATATTTCATAACGAAAACATGGTCTTTAATAATAATATATCATAAGAAAACAAAATTGTGTTCGAATATATTTCACAAAGAAAACACAGTTTCTATCGATAACATATCATAGCTATCATAACGGAAACAAGGTTTCTATCGATAATATAAGTAAAACAAAATTTTTTCTAATTATACTTGATAACGAAAACATGGTTTTTAATAATAATATATCATAGCTAAAACAAAATTGTGTTCGAATATATTTCATAACGAAAACAAAGTTTCTATCGATATTTTATCCAAACCAACACTAAATTTTGTTCCATTAGACTATATATCATATCGGAAACAAAGTTTCTATCGATAACATATCATAGCTATCATAACGGAAACAAGGTTTCTATCGATAATGTAACAAAAACAAAATTTTATACAATTATATTTTATAACGAAAACATGGTCTTTAATAATAATATATCATAACAAAAAAAAATTATGTTCGAATATATTTCACAAAGAAAACACAGTTTCTATCGATAACATTTCATAGCTATCATAACGAAAACAAGGTTTCTATCGATAATGTAACTAAAACAAAATTTTATACAATTATATTTCATAACGAAAACATGGTCTTTAATAATAATATATCATAACAAAACAAAATTGTGTTCGAATATATTTCACAAAGAAAACACAGTTTCTATCGATAACATATCATAGCTATCATAACGGAAACAAGGTTTCTATCGATAATATAACTAAAGCAAAGTTTTTTCCAATTATACTTGATAACGAAAACATGGTTTTTAATAATAATATATCATAGCTAAAACAAAATTGTGTTCGAATATATTTCATAACGAAAACAAAGTTTCTATCAATATTTTATCCCAACCAACACTAAATTTTGTTCCATTAGACTATATTTCATATCGGAAACAAAGTTTCTATCGATAACATAGCATAACGAAAACACAGTTTCTATCGATAATTTATCATAACTAAAACAAAATTTTATCCAATTATATTTTATAACGAAAACATTGTTTTTAATAATAATACATCATAACTAAAACAAAATTGTGTTCGAATATATTTCACAAAGAAAACACAGTTTCTATCGATAACATATCATAGCTATCATAACATAAACAAGGTTTCTATCGATAATATAACTAAAGCAAATTTTTTTCCAATTATACTTGATAACGGAAACATGGTTTTTAATAATAATATATCATAGCTAAAACAAAATTGTGTTCGAATATATTTCATAACGAAAACAAAAATTCTATCGATATTTTATCCCAACCAACACTAAATTTTGTTCCATTAGACTATATTTCATATCGGAAACAAAGTTTCTATCGATAACATATCATAGCTATCATAACGGAAACAAGGTTTCTATCGATAACATATCATAGCTATCATAACGGAAACAAGGTTTCTATCGATAACATATCATAGCTATCATAACGGAAACAAGGTTTCTATCGATAACATATCATAGCTATCATAACGGAAACAAGGTTTCTATCGATAACATATCATAGCTATCATAACGGAAACAAGGTTTCTATCGATAACATATCATAGCTATCATAACGGAAACAAGGTTTCTATCGATAACATATCATAGCTATCATAACGGAAACAAGGTTTCTATCGATAACATATCATAGCTATCATAACGGAAACAAGGTTTCTATCGATAACATATCATAGCTATCATAACGGAAACAAGGTTTCTATCGATAACATATCATAGCTATCATAACGGAAACAAGGTTTCTATCGATAACATATCATAGCTATCATAACGGAAACAAGGTTTCTATCGATAACATATCATAGCTATCATAACGGAAACAAGGTTTCTATCGATAACATATCATAGCTATCATAACGAAAACAAGGTTTCTATCGATAATGTAACTAAAACAAAATTTTATACAATTATATTTCATAACGAAAACATGGTCTTTAATAATAATATATCATAACAAAACAAAATTGTGTTCGAATATATTTCACAAAGAAAACACAGTTTCTATCGATAACATATCATAGCTATCATAACGGAAACAAGGTTTCTATCGATAATATAAGTAAAACAAAATTTTTTCTATTTATACTTGATAACGAAAACATGGTTTTTAATAATAATATATCATAGCTAAAACAAAATTGTGTTCGAATATATTTCATAACGAAAACAAAGTTTCTATCGATATTTTATCCAAACCAACACTAATTTTTGTTCCATTAGACTATATTTCATATCGGAAACAAAGTTTCTATCGATAACATATCATAGCTATCATAACGGAAACAAGGTTTCTATCGATAATATAACTAAAGCAAAGTTTTTTCCAATTATACTTGATAACGAAAACATGGTTTTTAATAATAATATATCATAGCTAAAACAAAATTGTGTTCGAATATATTTCATAACGAAAACAAAGTTTCTATCAATATTTTATCCCAACCAACACTAAATTTTGTTCCATTAGACTATATTTCATATCGGAAACAAAGTTTCTATCGATAACATAGCATAACGAAAACACAGTTTCTATCGATAATTTATCATAACTAAAACAAAATTTTATCCAATTATATTTTATAACGAAAACATTGTTTTTAATAATAATACATCATAACTAAAACAAAATTGTGTTCGAATATATTTCACAAAGAAAACACAGTTTCTATCGATAACATATCATAGCTATCATAACATAAACAAGGTTTCTATCGATAATATAACTAAAGCAAAATTTTTTCCAATTATACTTGATAACGGAAACATGGTTTTTAATAATAATATATCATAGCTAAAACAAAATTGTGTTCGAATATATTTCATAACGAAAACAAAAATTCTATCGATATTTTATCCCAACCAACACTAAATTTTGTTCCATTAGACTATATTTCATATCGGAAACAAAGTTTCTATCGATAACATATCATAGCTATCATAACGGAAACAAGGTTTCTATCGATAACATATCATAGCTATCATAACGGAAACAAGGTTTCTATCGATAACATATCATAGCTATCATAACGGAAACAAGGTTTCTATCGATAACATATCATAGCTATCATAACGGAAACAAGGTTTCTATCGATAACATATCATAGCTATCATAACGGAAACAAGGTTTCTATCGATAACATATCATAGCTATCATAACGGAAACAAGGTTTCTATCGATAACATATCATAGCTATCATAACGGAAACAAGGTTTCTATCGATAACATATCATAGCTATCATAACGGAAACAAGGTTTCTATCGATAACATATCATAGCTATCATAACGGAAACAAGGTTTCTATCGATAACATATCATAGCTATCATAACGGAAACAAGGTTTCTATCGATAACATATCATAGCTATCATAACGGAAACAAGGTTTCTATCGATAACATATCATAGCTATCATAACGGAAACAAGGTTTCTATCGATAACATATCATAGCTATCATAACGAAAACAAGGTTTCTATCGATAATGTAACTAAAACAAAATTTTATACAATTATATTTCATAACGAAAACATGGTCTTTAATAATAATATATCATAACAAAACAAAATTGTGTTCGAATATATTTCACAAAGAAAACACAGTTTCTATCGATAACATATCATAGCTATCATAACGGAAACAAGGTTTCTATCGATAATATAAGTAAAACAAAATTTTTTCTAATTATACTTGATAACGAAAACATGGTTTTTAATAATAATATATCATAGCTAAAACAAAATTGTGTTCGAATATATTTCATAACGAAAACAAAGTTTCTATCGATATTTTATCCAAACCAACACTAAATTTTGTTCCATTAGACTATATTTCATATCGGAAACAAAGTTTCTATCGATAACATATCATAGCTATCATAACGGAAACAAGGTTTCTATCGATAATGTAACAAAAACAAAATTTTGTACAATTATATTTTATAACGAAAACATGGTCTTTAATAATAATATATCATAACAAAACAAAATTATGTTCGAATATATTTCACAAAGAAAACACAGTTTCTATCGATAACATATCATAGCTATCATAACGGAAACAAGGTTTCTATCGATAATATATTTAAAACAAAATTTTATACAATTATATTTCATAACGAAAACATGGTCTTTAATAATAATATATCATAACAAAACAAAATTGTGTTCGAATATATTTCACAAAGAAAACAAAGTTTCTATCGATAACATAGCATAACGAAAACACAGTTTCTATCGATAATTTATCATAACTAAAACAAAATTTTATCCAATTATATTTTATAACGAAAACATTGTTTTTAATAATAATATATCATAACTAAAACAAAATTGTGTTCCACTAGACTATATTTCATAACGGAAACAAAGCTTCTATCGATAATACCAGTATATCACAGATCCTATCACAAAAAAACAAAAGTTTCTAACTTTAATATATCATTGTTGAAACAAAATTGTTTGCTATTATATTTGATAACGGAAACAAGGTGTCTATCGCTAATATACCTTAACCGAAACAAAATTTTGTACGATTATATTGCGTAATAGATCGTTTAATATATAAAAGCTTAATGTCTGAATAAATTTAAGTTCACAAAAAACATCAGGCGTTTTCTAGACTCTAGCATGTTGTACTGCAAAACCCGCAACAATTGACTCTAGATGTTATTCTTAGTTGCAAGTAGTTGAGGCAATTAATGTGCGATTGGTTCGTGTACAGTGCCAGAGCCCAGTGCTGAATGGACTGCACAGGTTGGCTCCAGCCCAAGCCTCCGTGCATTACTCCTCCACGGTCTGCGTTCAAGGGCCATTTATTTAGCAAAACGTTTAAATCAAAACAGCCGTGTGTAAGCCGTTTGACCACCCGACATTTTGTGCCGGTTGAACGCTCTTACTACCAGTATGTTACCTATGTATGCGCGCGCGTAATGTTTAATCACGTTTTGGCGCGTCTTCAACAACTGCACTCTAGCTGACGTGCGCTAACGCCTGGTCGGGCACATTTAGCCAACTTTGTGTGACGCGGTGAGACAGTGCTTTATGCACTCCTCACATAGCGTGGCAAACGATTCTTCTTTGGGGTTACACATTATACGAGTATTTCATACATGTGTGTGTGTGTGTGAGAGATAGAGAGAGTGAGAGAGTGTGTGGGTGTGTGTGTGTGTGTGTGTGTGTGTGTGTGTGTGTGTGTGTATGTTAGTGTGTGTGTGTGTGTGTGTGTTTGTGTGTTTGTGTGTGTGTGTGTGTGTGAGAGAGAGAGAGTGTGTGAGAGTGTGTGTGTTGGCGTTGGCCAATAAAAAGTTCTTCCTTTATCGTACCTATCATATCCCTATACGTCACCGGGGTAAAGTACAAACGCCACCCTTCGCCCTCCGTAAATAACAGCACCACGTCAGTCATCCTGCCAAGTGCGTAGCGTTGACGACGTTCCAACAATATAACTCTTGTTAGTCATATACTTACCAACATCCTGTCTATGTTGCAGCTTCACGGCCCCAGTAGCCAAACTTTTGTTCACCTTAAAAGTACAAATACCCCCCTCAGTACGCATTTCCCTATAGTCATTGATTTTACTGTTACGGATCCATTGACACCACTGTAAATTCAATGTAGTTAGCTGCATCAGGCCATGTAGATAAATACAAAAGTAGGATATTATCCTTAAGGAATTATATAAGTACTCCTGTCTGTAGCGTTTAAGTAATTCAGTAAAATTTATCGTCCCGAAAATAAATCTAATCAGCGAAAGACTTACAATGAACAATAGTGTCGCTGGGAAATTATCCGCTTAATAGCAAACAAGGAACTATTTGAAAGGAGCAACTAAAATATTATGCAGCATATTTCAGGTCCCTCCATAAAGTTCCCGGTACAAAGGTCTGGCATCCATTGTGCGCCGAACGGGAACAATTCCTCGCTCGCTCCACGCTAAAGCGGCCATTTTTGTTCAATAATAATTTTATCGTTTGTTGCAGTTATTTATAAAGGGTATGTCTGAAGTAAAGTGGAACTATTTACATCTTCTCTAATTTGACTATGTGTTAAACAGGTGTTTGGTGAACATTGATTAAAAACACGTTTTGTGAGTCGTTCCATGTTATTAAAACTTGTAGAAAGAGGAACCTGACGGAGATTTCGGCTCTCTTTGAATCTTCATTTTATTTTATTCGCTGTCCTCAAATGCCTTTCTTTTTATGGTAATGCGTTGAACTGAAGGAATTTATGTCATCGAATTTTCTTCTATATGTTGAATACTATATGAATACTTAAGGTATTTAAAAATAATCTCTCTCTCTCTCTCTCTCTCACCCTCTCTCCCTCTGTTCCTTTTCCTCTCTTCTCTATTAAAACCTCATGCTGAGAGAACGACATATTCTAAATTCATTCAAATGAAATTATTTAAATTTGTATTCTTCTTCTTTTTGTTTTTCTCTTTCATGTTATTTGTTTATCTTTGCTACAAAATTAAAATTCTCTTTAACTTTTTAAAAACAATGACTATTTTCGACCTTGACTGTGTTGTAGGCGATAATCTGGGTGTAGCACCATGGTGATTTATGGTATCAATGAAGGTAATGCTTCTCAGAACTACGATAATCCGTCCGTTGTTACCCTAGATTTATTTTAAGGTTCTCCATTACCGAGGCTTTAGGCAACCTAAGCACTGGAAAACACTAATTTGCACCAGCACCGAAAATCGCATTCGGGATTAATTTGTAAATTTGTATAATCAAATATTTTCCAAATATTGGAAATCTGAAGTTCAAGATAATGTAATTAAAACCACAATTATGCTTGGAAATATAATTTTTGTAATGATAACTTATAAGGGACGTTTCGTTCTAACGAACGGATGAAACATCGTTTAAAATAATACTATATTTAAAAAAAATTGTTTTAAAATTTAACCAAATTGTAAAATACCTGTACGGTGTTTGTGAAACTTCCTGCACGATTTGTAATTACTATTCTTTGCATATTTTCTGTGTTTTGTGATTTCAAGTCATAAAAAACACTAAGTACGAAGTTTATTTAAAAACTTCGTCGCGCAAAAAACAACATCAACAAAATTACAAACATTTTTAAAAAAAAATCAAATTCAAAGAAATGATAATATTAATATTATATAGTATTTCATGTAATCGTAAATAAGAATTTAAGTATTTCATGTATTATATCTTCTTGAATATATAAACTGAGAAAAATTGATATTCACTCGAATAATTGTATCTGCTATACTGATGTATAGATACAAAAAATTGTAAAAAATAGAATTTTATGTAGATATAAACCATTCTGTTTTATGTAAGCCATCTTACCATATAAAAATATAACATGAAACAAAAAGTAGAATACAAATATATATGGGCTATTATAACCTTCTTTATTTTTGTCACAATAACGGAATAGACTTTCTGAAATCAAAAATCATGATTTCTTATAAGAAACTCTTCACTACTACTGTATACAGAAACATCTCCACCGGCCAAGGTTTTTACGATCGCATGCCATATTGACTTCGGTAGTTAGCGGAACACTGCCACTAAGATATTAAAGCAAACCTAATCGCTACATTTACGGCTGAAACCACTTCGATAGAGCGTCGGTCACGTTACTCCCGCATTTCCCTCTCACGCTACTTCCACTTTCTTACCACGCTACAGAGAATTATTCTTTTCAAAGGTTGCCGTTAATCAATACTATTGCAATAGCTTCGTTAATTGGCGCCCCTCCAAAACACTTTTCCGTCCGAAGTCTACTTTATGACCTATTTTGGCGGGTTTAAATCACGATATTGCATGAGCACTTCACTTCTGCACGATAATGACTGCAGTGAGAGACGCCGTTAGCTAAAGTGCAGTGAACATTACACGCATAATGTTCTGCAGAAAGACTTCAATGCCTGATCCTGAGATCAAGAGATACCGTGAGATTTCAGGATAGAGATTTCGGCTTTCTTTAAATTTTATCTTATTTTTTCTCTAATTTACGTTTTATGGCAATCTGTAAAACTGAAATTATTTAGGTCATTTTATTTTCTTCTGTATGTTAATCGTACAACATATGCTTCCGAACAATATTCCCTCTCTCTCTCTCACGCTCTTTCTATCTCCCTCTCTCCCTCCTCTCTCTCTCCCCCCTCTCTCTTTTCTATTTGTTTCTATTTGGTTGCTTTTCTTGCAGTTTGAAAGCGATCCTCCAGTTTGATGATTACTGTCTATGATGGATAAGGAAATATTGTGAATATCCACCAACACCGGATATAGGGAAGATATGACATCACGTGTGTAGAGTCGCGTACCTGAAGTGACTCCAACCCTCTTTTGTGTATGTGGTGACGTCAATAGCCTACGTACGTGGCAGATACTTTCTCCTGACGCCTGAAAAACTTTTCTCGAAATATCGATTGCAATGTGTACGGACATATATTCGCGTAATTTATAAATACTGACCGCCCCCGTTGATTTTGGACCATAATCGTTATCATCAATATAGAAATATTTGCTAGTGTATGACATTCAAATTTCTTGTCTTTAGTATTTTGAAAATTCTAACAATTGAGTCAACAATTTTTAGATATTTAAGAAGATTGCTTTAAATCTGGTTAGTTCTGCCAGGAGAAATTGGTTTTTAACGGGTTGTAACAAAACTACATTTTCTCGTTTTCTCTTTGTCTTCTTCCTTCCTACTCTCATTCTCTTCATTACACACAAACACACACACAAACAGAAATATGCAATAAAATAGGCACTTGTAAGAATTAATTTAGTTAACAAACATAACGGAAAAAATAGTGATTTATTTAAAATTACAAATATGAACTTCCGCCCACAATTACAATAAAACTTCAGTGATAGCCGTTTCAGTTTGTAAAACTGGAGAATTTGGAACTACTTTTTCTTTGTGTTTTATTTTGACATCTATAAAGTTGCGGCGGAGTAATGGTGGAAAGAGTGGAGAAGAGAAGGGGGGGGGTTGAGCCCGATTGAGAGTGAGACAGCAGAGCGAGACGAGCGGTGACAAACGAAACGGGTTAGAAATGCTACCGATCGTTTTTGTTATTGCTTCATATAGAATAATAATATTTTCGTGTCTCAAATCAGCATTTGCTTTAATAGTGTAATTCATTCATAACAACTAATACACAAATAAGATTTAGTTGATAGTTAATTATTTTCGCAATAAATTACACTGCAAACGTATTTCAACAGTTAAAAAAAAAACAAGAATCGGAATCGGCACCTTAATCAATGCAGAATCGAGTATCGACTATTACTTCATACCATTAGAATCGACGTTTACTGGAACCGAGAATCGGAATCGGCCTGTCGCTATTATATACCATAATCATTGATTGTAAATGGTCGAATACAGTCACCTTACTTGGACCATACGGCTTTAAAGCCATGTAATAATGTGGCAACACGCTTCAACCCTCCCCGCCCATTAATTCCCAAGATTTGTCTCTTGACGCTTATTTTCACAGACCGAATCGACCTGGAGGGTTGAAAAAACACAAAGATTTTTTTGCCTCTATCTGGGAACGAACCCAGGAATTTAGCATAGTAGTCAGTAGTCTAACCTAAGTCGCAAAAAATATATAAAAAAACATGTGAGTTTTCATATTTATTTTTGTGGTATCCTGATCTTCGAATACTGTTTATTCAATTATATTCGAACGCTGTTTTCAAGCTATAGCTTAAATGTTGGCAATTTTCTAGCACTCTTGTCGTATAACTCTTGTATAAACCGATTCTTATTGACTTAATAAACTCAACTGACCCACTTAGGATCACGTGTTCATGCACGCCAACTGGTTCTGACCACAGCTATCCTCACCTTTTGTCACCCGTATGACAACGTTTCAATTGAAATGAATGTACATATTATTAGGTTTTCGTTCTTATGACAATGTAGGGCTCGGCTTCCGGAACAGTTCGCGTGACTTTCCAACGCGCTTCTCCGGATTCGCCGCACGTCACCGAGGTGCTGTGACACTTTTAGACCCCGTTCCAGTTGCTAGCAGCCGATGCCAAACAGTAACTCTAAGTGCAATCAAGATCTATTCATTAGTGGGACGTTATTTGTGGCGATTACGGAACCAGTCCGTTTGATTAGGTGGCTAATGATGCGCGACGCGGTGGGATCCAGTTTCCCACGGCTGGAAGATCACTCGGCGGCAGATAATTCAATTAGTGAGTGACTCCTGTGCTCTTGCGAAGTGTCTACCCACGCGCGCCTTTCCGAGCCGGCACAGGAGTCACTCGATCTAACCGGCATTGACGTCTCCGCGCTCGTCCAGATAAGTGAGCAGCGCCCTCGTTATAATTACCTGTGACAGTTGTAACGTGTGTTGACATGTGTCAGTGTAACGTGCAGACTACAAACCTAGATGCATTCTAACTAAATTAATTAAAAACATTTTATGAACCGTTAATAATCCAGTTTACAATTTATATATATTTAAAAGTCAGGTACAACTAACTTCTTGTCTACTTCATAAGGTAAGCAAGGCCATCATAAATAAGGTATCATAAAAAGACCCATTATTCCTCTTTTTAAAAAAAGGATAAGGGAGAGTTGATTCAGTTATATTGAGGATGAGCCCTGGAGCCGGGACTATCTATAGCCACATCAATAAACCTCAGCTGTTTCCCCAATGAGTCACCTACCGGTTATCTTACTACGAGAATATAAATTTTTATAAAACATAATGATATTTTATTATTTTCATCAGTTACTTGAAACCTACTAAAAACGTTACCAAGCATTATACCAAACTCGAATTTCGTATCAGCGCATTCAAATCTCTAAAATCAGTTATTCAGACGAGGAAATTTAACACCCATTTCTTATTTAGCCGATACTGAAAGTTGATTTTAAAACGTAATGTAGTAATGGTTGTTAAAACTTCCGTAGTTTTTGATAGATTACAATTAACCGACGAAAATAAGTGTATTACGTTTTAAAATAAAGTTATACTCTCGTTTTAATATAATTAATAAATAACTCAATAAGGAAACAGAATCAGGAAGGGTTGGTTTGGATGGCCGAGGTAGCCGTGGCTCCAGAGCTTATACATATAGTTAAGACTGCATGACATAACACAGTGATCCTTGCAAGACATACTAGTATTAATGGAGCAATAGCATCGTGTGTGCAGGAATTGCTAAATAGGACCCACGCTTATCCGGGAGGAAACAGCTACGTCTTTATACAATGTTAATGAAGGTACAATGTGAACGTATTTTTGAAAAACCGATCAGAATTTATAAAACTGCGAAACTAGAAAAGTTCCATATCACTTTAACATACGATAATACGTGAGTTAGGCTTGCAAGTGGCACGAACACGCTATTTGACTTCGCCAAGTTTCTGGCCTAAACAGAATATGCAAGGTCTTGTGCGAATTCTTCTTCGTTACATTATTTCTCCGGGCACAAACTCTACTGCACTCGTAAAAAAATTACTGAGGTAAAACAGGTGAACTGATACATAGTGCCCTAGGCACTATCTGGCACAAAATGGATGGAATGATGTGAATCGATTCAAAAGCTCTGAAGTTTGCCCACCTAAAATAAACGATGTTTGTTTTTCATAAACAATAAAGTACATACAAAGTGAAATGCAATTTTGATTTCTAATTAGTACGAAGTATATTTAACCCGTTTTATACTTACAATATATCGTATCTATTGTAACATATCTTATAAAGGAGTACAAAAGTCATAGTCTTTCTTTTCATATTTTCTCTCTCAGATACATGTTTCTACAATTCAAGTTGCCTTCCTCAGTGTAAACTATGAGCTGTCATTGAAACTCACAGTTGCATCAAATGTTTAAAGATTCAATATTGAAACAAGAGACTTCATTGTTAACACTGATGATGCCAACTTTTGCTCTTGAAACAAGTATCTGAGAGGGAAAAAATAAATTCTGTGTGCAGGTGACTAGTTAGAACTGTGCCGTATTATAAGACATGAGCTTATAATGCATTATAATTTTAATGTAACTCCTACATTTTCCGTCTCATACACTTTATATACGTGTGTTTTCGTTTATAAACAATTCACTTACAGCCTTATGGATATTGTTATAATTTACAAAAACGAATCAAACATAATTATGAAAAACGTAGTACGATATTTAAATAAGCGATACAAACTCTAAAATTAAATTTATAAACTCATTTCTTTTGAATCCAGTTTATCGAAACTAACTACAATACCTTTAGCTCAATTACTGCTTATTTTAAGCGGGGCCGTCACTCTGTTCCATGGGTTGCACACATCTTACCCATTTTCCTTCGAAGTTTTCAGGCTTAAAAAATCTAATAACGTGTATAATCGTTACAGTTTTCAACAATGTCACGAATGTAGGGAGTTTATAGAACGTTTGTTCGATTGTACAACAATGTCACGAATGTAGGGAGTTTATAGAACGTTTGTTCGATTGTACAACAATGTCACGAATGTAGGGAGTTTATAGAACGTTTGTTCGATTGTACAACAATGTCACGAATGTAGGGAGTTTATAGAACGTTTGTTCGATTGTACAACAATGTCACGAATGTAGGGAGTTTATAGAACGTTTGTTCGATTGTACAACAATGTCACGAATGTAGGGAGTTTATAGAACGTTTGTTCGATTGTACAACAATGTCACGAATGTAGGGAGTTTATAGAACGTTTGTTCGATTGTACAACAATGTCACGAATGTAGGGAGTTTATAGAACGTTTGTTCGATTGTACAACAATGTCACGAATGTAGGGAGTTTATAGAACGTTTGTTCGATTGTACAACAATGTCACGAATGTAGGGAGTTTATAGAACGTTTGTTCAATTGTATAACAATGTCACGAATGTAGGGAGTTTATAGAACGTTTGTTCAATTGTATAACAATGTCACGAATGTAGGGAGTTTATAGAACGTTTGTTCGATTGTACAACAATGTCACGAATGTAGGGAGTTTATAGAACGTTTGTTCGATTGTACAACAATGTCACGAATGTAGGGAGTTTATAGAACGTTTGTTCGATTGTATAACAATGTCACGAATGTAGGGAGTTTATAGAACGTTTGTTCGATTGTATAACAATGTCACGAATGTAGGGAGTTTATAGAACGTTTGTTCGATTGTACAACAATGTCACGAATGTAGGGAGTTTATAGAACGTTTGTTCGATTGTACAACAATGTCACGAATGTAGGGAGTTTATAGAACGTTTGTTCGATTGTATAACAATGTCACGAATGTAGGGAGTTTATAGAACGTTTGTTCGATTGTACAACAATGTCACGAATGTAGGGAGTTTATAGAACGTTTGTTCGATTGTATAACAATGTCACGAATGTAGGGAGTTTATAGAACGTTTGTTCGATTGTATAACAATGTCACGAATGTAGGGAGTTTATAGAACGTTTGTTCGATTGTACAACAATGTCACGAATGTAGGGAGTTTATAGAACGTTTGTTCGATTGTATAACAATGTCACGAATGTAGGGAGTTTATAGAACGTTTGTTCGATTGTATAACAATGTCACGAATGTAGGGAGTTTATAGAACGTTTGTTCGATTGTATAACAATGTCACGAATGTAGGGAGTTTATAGAACGTTTGTTCGATTGTACAACAATGTCACGAATGTAGGGAGTTTATAGAACGTTTGTTCGATTGTACAACAATGTCACGAATGTAGGGAGTTTATAGAACGTTTGTTCGATTGTATAACAATGTCACGAATGTAGGGAGTTTATAGAACGTTTGTTCGATTGTACAACAATGTCACGAATGTAGGGAGTTTATAGAACGTTTGTTCGATTGTACAACAATGTCACGAATGTAGGGAGTTTATAGAACGTTTGTTCGATTGTACAACAATGTCACGAATGTAGGGAGTTTATAGAACGTTTGTTCGATTGTATAACAATGTCACGAATGTAGGGAGTTTATAGAACGTTTGTTCGATTGTACAACAATGTCACGAATGTAGGGAGTTTATAGAACGTTTGTTCGATTGTACAACAATGTCACGAATGTAGGGAGTTTATAGAACGTTTGTTCGATTGTATAACAATGTCACGAATGTAGGGAGTTTATAGAACGTTTGTTCGATTGTATAACAATGTCACGAATGTAGGGAGTTTATAGAACGTTTGTTCGATTGTATAACAATGTCACGAATGTAGGGAGTTTATAGAACGTTTGTTCGATTGTACAACAATGTCACGAATGTAGGGAGTTTATAGAACGTTTGTTCGATTGTATAACAATGTCACGAATGTAGGGAGTTTATAAAACGTTTGTTCGATTGTACAACAATGTCACGAATGTAGGGAGTTTATAGAACGTTTATTCGATTGTATAACAATGTCACGAATGTAGGGAGTTTATAGAACGTTTATTCGATTTTATAACAATGTCACGAATGTAGGGAGTTTATAGAACGTTTATTCGATTGTATAACAATGTCACGAATGTAGGGAGTTTATAGAACGTTTATTCGATTTTATAACAATGTCACGAATGTAGGGAGTTTATAGAACGTTTATTCGATTGTATAACAATGTCACGAATGTAGGGAGTTTATAGAACGTTTATTCGATTTTATAACAATGTCACGAATGTAGGGAGTTTATAGAACGTTTATTCGATTGTATAACAATGTCACGAATGTAGGGAGTTTATAGAACGTTTATTCGATTTTATAACAATGTCACGAATGTAGGGAGTTTATAGAACGTTTATTCGATTGTATAACAATTTCACGAATGTAGGGAGTTTATAGAACGTTTATTCGATTTTATAACAATGTCACGAATGTAGGGAGTTTATAGAACGTTTGTTCGATTGTATAACAATGTCACGAATGTAGGGAGTTTATAGAACGTTTGTTCGATTGTATAACAATGTCACGAATGTAGGGAGTTTATAAAACGTTTGTTCGATTGTACAACAATGTCACGAATGTAGGGAGTTTATAGAACGTTTATTCGATTGTATAACAATGTCACGAATGTAGGGAGTTTATAGAACGTTTGTTCGATTTTATAACAATGTCACGAATGTAGGGAGTTTATAGAACGTTTGTTCGATTGTATAACAATGTCACGAATGTAGGGAGTTTATAGAACGTTTATTCGATTGTATAACAATGTCACGAATGTAGGGAGTTTATAGAACGTTTATTCGATTGTACAACAATGTCACGAATGTAGGGAGTTTATAGAACGTTTGTTCGATTGTACAACAATGTCACGAATGTAGGGAGTTTATAGAAAGTTTGTTCGATTGTATAACAATGTCACGAATGTAGGGAGTTTATAGAACGTTTGTTCGATTGTATAACAATGTCACGAATGTAGGGAGTTTATAAAACGTTTGTTCGATTGTATAACAATGTCACGAATGTAGGGAGTTTATAGAACGTTTGTTCGATTGTATAACAATGTCACGAATGTAGGGAGTTTATAGAACGTTTGTTCGATTGTACAACAATGTCACGAATGTAGGGAGTTTATAGAACGTTTGTTCGATTGTATAACAATGTCACGAATGTAGGGAGTTTATAAAACGTTTGTTCGATTGTACAACAATGTCACGAATGTAGGGAGTTTATAGAACGTTTATTCGATTGTATAACAATGTCACGAATGTAGGGAGTTTATAGAACGTTTATTCGATTTTATAACAATGTCACGAATGTAGGGAGTTTATAGAACGTTTGTTCGATTGTATAACAATGTCACGAATGTAGGGAGTTTATAGAACGTTTGTTCGATTGTATAACAATGTCACGAATGTAGGGAGTTTATAAAACGTTTGTTCGATTGTACAACAATGTCACGAATGTAGGGAGTTTATAGAACGTTTGTTCGATTGTATAACAATGTCACGAATGTAGGGAGTTTATAGAACGTTTGTTCGATTGTATAACAATGTCACGAATGTAGGGAGTTTATAGAACGTTTGTTCGATTGTACAACAATGTCACGAATGTAGGGAGTTTATAGAACGTTTGTTCGATTGTATAACAATGTCACGAATGTAGGGAGTTTATAGAACGTTTCTTCGATTGTATAACAATGTCACGAATGTAGGGAGTTTATAGAACGTTTGTTCGATTGTATAACAATGTCACGAATGTAGGGCGTTTATAGAACGTTTGTTCGATTGTATAACAATGTCACGAATGTAGGGAGTTTATAGAACGTTTGTTCGATTGTACAACAATGTCACGAATGTAGGGAGTTTATAGAACGTTTGTTCGATTGTATAACAATGTCACGAATGTAGGGAGTTTATAGAACGTTTGTTCGATTGTACAACAATGTCACGAATGTAGGGAGTTTATAGAACGTTTGTTCGATTGTATAACAATGTCACGAATGTAGGGAGTTTATAGAACGTTTGTTCGATTGTACAACAATGTCACGAATGTAGGGAGTTTATAGAACGTTTGTTCGATTGTATAACAATGTCACGAATGTAGGGAGTTTATAAAACGTTTGTTCGATTGTATAACAATGTCACGAATGTAGGGAGTTTATAGAACGTTTGTTCGATTGTATAACAATGTCACGAATGTAGGGAGTTTATAGAACGTTTGTTCGATTGTACAACAATGTCACGAATGTAGGGAGTTTATAGAACGTTTGTTCGATTGTATAACAATGTCACGAATGTAGGGAGTTTATAAAACGTTTGTTCGATTGTACAACAATGTCACGAATGTAGGGAGTTTATAGAACGTTTATTCGATTGTATAACAATGTCACGAATGTAGGGAGTTTATAGAACGTTTATTCGATTTTATAACAATGTCACGAATGTAGGGAGTTTATAGAACGTTTGTTCGATTGTATAACAATGTCACGAATGTAGGGAGTTTATAAAACGTTTGTTCGATTGTACAACAATGTCACGAATGTAGGGAGTTTATAGAACGTTTATTCGATTGTATAACAATGTCACGAATGTAGGGAGTTTATAGAACGTTTATTCGATTTTATAACAATGTCACGAATGTAGGGAGTTTATAGAACGTTTGTTCGATTGTATAACAATGTCACGAATGTAGGGAGTTTATAGAACGTTTGTTCGATTGTATAACAATGTCACGAATGTAGGGAGTTTATAGAACGTTTGTTCGATTGTACAACAATGTCACGAATGTAGGGAGTTTATAGAACGTTTGTTCGATTGTACAACAATGTCACGAATGTAGGGAGTTTATAGAACGTTTGTTCGATTGTATAACAATGTCACGAATGTAGGGAGTTTATAGAACGTTTGTTCGATTGTACAACAATGTCACGAATGTAGGGAGTTTATAGAACGTTTGTTCGATTGTATAACAATGTCACGAATGTAGGGAGTTTATAGAACGTTTGTTCGATTGTATAACAATGTCACGAATGTAGGGAGTTTATAGAACGTTTGTTCGATTGTATAACAATGTCACGAATGTAGGGAGTTTATAGAACGTTTGTTCGATTATACAACAATGTCACGAATGTAGGGAGTTTATAGAACGTTTGTTCGATTGTATAACAATGTCACGAATGTAGGGAGTTTATAGAACGTTTGTTCGATTGTACAACAATGTCACGAATGTAGGGAGTTTATAGAACGTTTGTTCGATTGTATAACAATGTCACGAATGTAGGGAGTTTATAGAACGTTTGTTCGATTGTATAACAATGTCACGAATGTAGGGAGTTTATAGAACGTTTGTTCGATTGTATAACAATGTCACGAATGTAGGGAGTTTATAGAACGTTTGTTCGATTGTACAACAATGTCACGAATGAAGGGAGTTTATAGAACGTTTGTTCGATTGTATAACAATGTCACGAATGTAGGGAGTTTATAGAACGTTTGTTCGATTGTATAACAATGTCACGAATGTAGGGAGTTTATAGAACGTTTGTTCGATTGTATAACAATGTCACGAATGTAGGGAGTTTATAGAACGTTTGTTCGATTGTATAACAATGTCACGAATGTAGGGAGTTTATAGAACGTTTGTTCGATTGTACAACAATGTCACGAATGTAGGGAGTTTATAGAACGTTTGTTCGATTGTATAACAATGTCATGAATGTAGGGAGTTTATAGAACGTTTGTTCGATTGTATAACAATGTCACGAATGTAGGGAGTTTATAGAACGTTTGTTCGATTGTACAACAATGTCACGAATGTAGGGAGTTTATAGAACGTTTGTTCGATTGTACAACAATGTCACGAATGTAGGGAGTTTATAGAACGTTTGTTCGATTGTATAACAATGTCACGAATGTAGGGAGTTTATAGAACGTTTGTTCGATTGTACAACAATGTCACGAATGTAGGGAGTTTATAGAACGTTTGTTCGATTGTATAACAATGTCACGAATGTAGGGAGTTTATAGAACGTTTGTTCGATTGTATAACAATGTCACGAATGTAGGGAGTTTATAGAACGTTTGTTCGATTGTACAACAATGTCACGAATGTAGGGAGTTTATAGAACGTTTGTTCGATTGTATAACAATGTCACGAATGTAGGGAGTTTATAGAACGTTTGTTCGATTGTATAACAATGTCACGAATGTAGGGAGTTTATAGAACGTTTGTTCGATTGTACAACAATGTCACGAATGTAGGGAGTTTATAGAACGTTTGTTCGATTGTATAACAATGTCACGAATGTAGGGAGTTTATAGAACGTTT
Source organism: Prosapia bicincta (assembly GCA_036971475.1). Taxonomy (NCBI): domain Eukaryota; kingdom Metazoa; phylum Arthropoda; class Insecta; order Hemiptera; family Cercopidae; genus Prosapia; species Prosapia bicincta. The sequence goes on from JBAIZL010000004.1 coordinate 67,219,300, forward strand.
GTTCGATTGTACAACAATGTCACGAATGTAGGGAGTTTATAGAACGTTTGTTCGATTGTATAACAATGTCACGAATGTAGGGAGTTTATAGAACGTTTGTTCGATTGTACAACAATGTCACGAATGTAGGGAGTTTATAGAACGTTTGTTCGATTGTATAACAATGTCACGAATGTATCGAGTTTATAGAACGTTTGTTCGATTGTACAACAATGTGGTCCTTAAGACACTCTCAAGGAATTAGCATGGAAAAATGTAAAGACAGTTACTTTTGTTACCTAAAACTATAGTGAAATATAAAATTTTTAAACAAAGGATAGAAGGAATATTCAGGATATCATATGTACGCCTAGTAGTTTACAAACATAAATGTTAGAATTTTGTGTTTAAAATCTTACCTAACTCTCAGGAAACGTTAAAAAAACAAATATGATTTTAAAGAACGAAATAAAAAGAAGGTAGAGTTTGCTAGAAGCGAGAGCAATGGCGGAAGATTAAGTTCAAGTAACAGAAGTAAAGGACAAAGAAGAGGAAATGAAGTAGATAAAAAAAAGTAAGAAGAGCATGTGAGAAGGAGGAGGAAGACAAACTAGAGGAAAGGATGAAAGATGAAGAAAAGACACGGAAAGAGCAGAGAAAGAGGAAATCGAAGAGAAGGTAATGCAGGTTGCCCCCCCCCATCTTACTTTGAAAACCTCACTGTTCTTACATAATTACAGCTAACTCTCTAGTCAGTACAAGTGTATAAAATGTAACGTGTTTATGTTAACACGAGTCCGGGCCTCCAGAACAAGGACAGCCCTCGTGACTCACCCTCTAGCGAGCTGCCTCCAGTTCACTTACGCAACCGTTAGTATTCTTAACGCACGTGAAGTAAACGGGAATAATAAGAAGATGATAAGCTCTTTCCCATGGAAAATCAGGAGTTGGTGCAATGAGGTAAGGGTCGCGCTAAGAGCGGGATGGACACCTGGCAAGAATGAAACCCTGCCAGGAAAAAATACGCACTTTTTATTTGTATTTTATGGCTAGAGCTAGGCGGTCAGAAGGGAGAGCGTCTGTCTATGTCTAGGATGGGGTCGTACCTAGCCAGTGAGGAAATGAGTGTGGATGCTGTACGTGCATGGGCCTGTTTGTAGAACCTTGTTGCTAATTGTCGGAGGTGTTGTTTGAAAGGCATTTTAGGTCAGTGTGAAGCAGTGTTATTCTTTGTACATCTAGGTGACTTCTTTATTATTCGCATAACATTGTTTGAGAATAACAGGAGTCTGCGTGTGCGTGCAATACCTGCAAAGCCCCTGATGAATGAGGCGTATAGTTGCGTCCAGCTCACCGTGCACTTGTTCACCCCCGTTTTCTAGAGTGTACTATCACTTCTGAAAACATGTTACATTTCCAGGATATTCTATACAACGTATATAGGGAGCTTCTGCAGCCGATATGTCTACACATATTTCACGATTGTTTTATTTTTTTATTTTATACCGAAGCTAATTTATCATGGAATTAATCTATATCGACAGTCTCGTACAAGTGAGTATTTTGACAGCTCTTATGATGTTAGGAAAGTATTAATACTGCCTCAACGCAGCCGTCCACCTCCCATCTCGCCTTTTGCGATCTCTCAAGGCCAAGTGCACGGTTGCTCCCGACTACGTGACTATCCGGCACAACATAGCGTAGTGGTCGCCCGTAGTGAAAATGGGTTTATTCTGTTAAGTATAGAATATTGTAGCTCTAGATACTCATCGCTCTCTGTTATCAAAGCTGTGAACTATAACAGAAAGTGGTGAATACAGAATAATAGCCGAACTGTTCCAAAAATACACTTCACTACAGTAATCCTTTCTTAAATTTTAATTTGAAAAACAATCCTAAATTCTTTTGGAGATTTGACGCACAGGTAATATAGACAGCAGAATAGAAACAAATTTCCAGGTTCATATATCATATTGTTTACCCATTATGTGGGAGGGAAGGCCGACTTTGCGAGTGACATTTTAATGATCGAAACATTGCCTGCGGACTCTGTTGAAAACGGCCGATCATAAAGCATATTTACCCCTTAAAGACTGCATGATTCATACACAAGACAGATAGAGGTAATATATTCTCACTGATAGACTGTTATTAGCGACCGCTAGCACAATATGTGAGACTTGGTTCAATTAAGTCCCGCGAGGGGCAGATCAATCAACCGGACAAGATGCAATAACGCGAAATTGATTAAGTTTGCGGCACAGTTCTTGTGGTGATTTATGCAGTGTCTAATTAAAGTGAAGTATAAGACAATATGAGGCAAAGCAGGAGGAATGTTACGGTTTGGCGCAATAACTATGTACGCTGACATTGCGTGCTTCAAGTACGTATCACGTACCTCTGCTCGCAAGATTCACTACACTTTGTAGATTAGTTATTAATTTTGCATAAGTATTTTATACTTATGAGGTATTTCAGTACCCAAAATTGAAATTAATATAATTGTTTTTATAAATTTGTTATTGTTCTTTACCTTTTCTTCTTTCTCCATCTCTCTTCTCCTCAAGCGCTACCTTCTCCTCTTCTGCCCCCTCCGTTCTATCTTCTTTTCCTCGTTCTTCTCTAATTCTCTTTTCGCGAGTCCCCTTCCTTATCCTCCACCTCTCCCTACTTTTTTTTGTCGCCCTCCTCTACCTCCATGCTCCCTCTTTCTCTACTGCTCTTCCTACCACCCTCCCTACCTCTCTCTCCTTTCTCATCCGTTCTCTTCTACTCTGTTTATTCTTCAGTTCTCCCATTCCTTCTCTTCAATTTCCTCTTTTTCTGCTCTTTCCGTGCCTTTTCTCCTTCTTCCATCCTTTTTTCTTGTTTGTCTCCCTTCTTTTTCTCACATGCTCTTCTTACTTTTTTTTATCTACTCCATTTCCTATTCATTGTCCTTTACTTCTGTTACTTGAACTCATTCTTCCGCCATTGCTCTCGCTTCTAGCAAACTCCACATTTTTTTTATCTCGTTCTTTTAAATCATATTTATTTTTTAACGTTTCCTGAGAGTTAGGTAAGATTTTAAACACAAAATTCTAACATTTATGTTTTTAAACTACTAGGCGTACATATGATATCCTGAATATTCCTTCTATCCTTTGTTTAAAAATTTTATATTTCACTATAGTTTTAGGTAACAAAAGTAACTGTCATTACATTTTTCTATGCTAATTCCTTGACAGTGTCTTAAGGTCTACATTGTTGTACAATCGAACAAACGTTCTATAAACTCACTTCGTCCTAACTCATTGTTGAAAACTGTAACGATTACACACGTTATTAGATTTTTTAAAAGACACAAAGTAGTGAAATGCTTTTGTTTAAAATAGGCTTTAAGCTCATACAAATTATTGAAACAAAATATAATTCTCTTACATAAACCTATAACTAGCAAAGGGTACTTGTAAATTTGTTTAATAACTGACAGCGTGCAGTATTCCCAAACCTCATGAGTCTAGTCTGTTTCTCCCCTTATATTTATTACATCTTCCACTGATGTTTGGTTTAGAATAGACTTTAATGCAGGACAGACAAGAAGCATCAACATCTTCTTCCATCGGACTCTCATCTGAATCTAATTAAGGTCAACGTTTTCGAGTTTACTTCCGGGCGGCTGACCAAACAATCTACCAGTATTATTTCCTTTGCTAGCTCCCGAATATTCCCTCGGGGTTTTTTCTCCTTATTTTTCATTCAGGCTTACGTCTTCTCCATATTTTTTGCTGCTTCAATTTGTAAATCTAGTTTCCATTACGTTATACTCGTATAGAGCAAACTGTACGCATATTTAACACTTGCACAGTCCGTTTTTTTGCCAATCCTAATTGTTTTCTGAGAAACATCCTTTCCACAACACTAAACGTAATTTTTTGTTTTTATTTAATTTTAAAGCCGACTTAACTATAATGTAAAAACAAACCAAAGTAGCATGCTACTAAAATTTCAATTTGTTACATTTTTCACATAAACTAAGGGTAACACAGCCTAAACATATGTAAATAATTTTTTCAGTTAACATGAGTGCTTGAAATTTTCATCAAAGAAATTAAATACAAAATTATTTAGGACTACTCTTCACTAAAGGTATCTAAAGATAATGACTACAATTAAAATTTTAAGTATTTATTTCCTCGTACGAAATTCACTGCCAACCTAACACGAATTAATATATAAGGCAATTAATTTCAGTGCTGCCAACTTGGGTCATCATATATTATCCTTCTAACACCACACTTGTTGGATGATACATAATATATCGTACGTAACAATATATTTCCCTCTCAGATTCTTTCCTATGTGCAAATGTGGCCAATTTTAAAGGATTTATAGAACAACTTATCCTAATTTAAGGACCCGTTGTGGAAAACTGATGTTAAGACTAAGTATTTGCTTTATTACGTAATATCACTTCTGCGTCTCAGCGATTCCGCCTCTGGTCTTTGTCCTCCACTCCTCTCGACTCCACGTGGGGTGGCTCTAAGGCCTCCCATGGTCGTCGTCACCTCCTAGCGTAGGCTTGTCTTCCCATGGTGTTTTTCTCTGACCCTTCTTCACCCAGGTAATCCACCCGATCTTCACCAGCTCCACGATAATACCTTATACACTTCTCTAAACATACTATGTTCCCAGTGTCGGACGTCTCTAACAACCCCAATAAATTGAGTGATGTTTTATTCTCAAGCGTAAACATATTTTTATTGTTTTCAGTTAGGATTGTTATGTACTTTTACTGCAGAGAGGTTTAAAGGGATGAAAAAATGTTGAAAATAATGCGGCGGTGGTTTAAATTATTGCCTTATTAACTGATAAATGTATTAGGACTGCCCAGAAGTTCCAAAATTTTACACCTAAACACTTTAACATATATTAGTATTTAGTAGTTGCCTGTAGTAGCACTTTATTTTTGTTTAATGAGGACGGCGCGTAGATGCTTCAAATTTTATCTCGGATCGTGGCTCTAGTTTGATAGTGGGGCACGGCTACGTAAACGGCCAATCTCGAATAAAGTCCTGCTACTTGCAATGGCTATATATTCATATGCCTTGGTTTTTCGGAAAGTGTAAAAGGTTTTTTTTCCAAACAGATTATTATTTTAGGTAATGTAATAAAACTTGTGACCCAAACATTTTGATACCTAACCTAATTTTGCACATAGTCACCGTTTAAACACTTCTTATACCTTTTCACAAGCTTTTCTATGTCGTCTGCGTACTTTGTTGCCGCAAATGTGTTACCAACAACTGAATAACGCCTTACCTTATGTTCACCATCATTTCCGTTGTGATTTTCACCCAAAAAACCTTTTAAGTTTTAAAATAAGTAATAATCATTGTAGACAAGTCCTTCATCAATCACGCTGCATGGGGACGTCCATTGTCGTGAACGAGCACGACGCCGCTGGCCAGCATTCCACGCCGTTTGTTTTGATCGGCACGGAGGAGTCGACGAACTGTTTCACAGAGGGCATCTGCATCTATCGTCTCCCCTCTAGGATGTAGGCGATGGGTGAGACACCCTTACGGTCCCAAAATCCCGTTGCTATAACCTTTCTGGTGCCCAGAATTCGTTTTACTTGTTTCGGTGTGTTGGAGATCGCAAATGATGCATCCCATGGACTGGCCTATGTTTCTGGTGTGATGTGAGATCAAGGTATCATCCCCAGTAACGAAGGCATTAAACAGTGTCTTAGCGGGTGAGGAATTTCAGTGCAGCTCCTATTCTTTTGGTTTTGTGTTCTGGCGAAATTCGAGAAACCCACTTGGCAAAGAATTGTTTATAACCCAGCTCACCACTAACAGTAATCGTACAACCAGTTTTTGTAATATCAGGAAAGAATGAGTTCAGGCCACTATTTCTGAAACGCCCGTCCTCTTTCATTTCAAACCTTGCTCGGAGTTCGTCAGTCACAGCTGAGGCGCTCTTCATCGTAAACATTGATCCACCCGCATTAAACATGATCACATTTTCTACTAGACGCTTCATTCGTCACATTACTACAAACCTCAAATATCTGTCTATAAATTTCGATGGTTCGAACTTTTTTTGCAAAAATTGGAGGAATCGTCAATAATGTCACACATATTTAAGCCGCACAGATAAACAGTAATGGACCGTGGCAGCTGCCGGCAAACTGACGCGGAAGTATACCAAGGTGAATGAGCGGTAGTACGGGGAGGGCAATCATCTGTCACAACAAAACGTCATTTACTTTGCGGACAACTCACGTATGTAACAGGAGAAACATATAGTTGGTCTGAAGTGTACTAGTAGCGCAAGTTGAAGATGGAATCGATAAATATTTCTAAAGGTTTAGTTGATATGTTCAACACCTAAACCAAAATAATTTGTAAAAAAATACAAAATTCGTTCCAGCATGTGCAGGAAGCTTATCATTGTACGTAAATGATTATTGTCCTGTGACATTATGTTTAAACTGAAATGACGATATACTGCGTTTATCGAGATCTGATTGTGATGTTACCTGTGATGGGTAATTTACAAACCTGTTATTTCTTTTAGTACCTGTTATTGTTCCTTAATTTTAAACTGTTATGGTTAATAATTGTTAACGTTTTTAAAATAGAGTTTGGTAATGGAAAGTATCTACATACAGCGTGTTTTAAAAAGTCATGGAATTGATTTTATTCGATTAAAAGGTTATGGTTACTGTTATTTTTAAGCTTATTCATATTTTTTACAGACCATACAATGAAAAGCAACTTTCTGTTTGTGAAAGCTAAGTTTGAAATAACCCCTTGCATTCGTCAAGGCAAAACATACTGTCTATAGTTTAAATAAACTCCTGCATACACTTGCACGGAACTCAAGTCTCAAGAAATCTCAACTGAACGACATATTTCCCAAAAACATTGAAATCTTGTACATTTATTACATTTCGACTATTTTACTAAATCCACTTCTAACTTGATTTTGAATAATAAAATTGCTTTTACCGCTTTGAACCCAATAGTGCGCAAACTAACCCAGTAAACTTTATTGCTCTAGTTCTAGTGACGTCATAAATTTACGCCTGGGAAAATTACAGTCGCTAATTCCAAAGTTGATGCGAACTTTAATTTGTGCAAGCATTGTTGAATGTTATGTTGATATCGTGTCGAAAAAGCGCTAAAAGTTTGGCACAGTTTATTTTGATCGTAAATACAAGCAGATACGTACGTGATGATAATCACCGTTGTAGAAGTAAATATGCATTATTTTACATTAAAACCCTATCTAAGTTGTTATTAACATAATTCTTCTAAGCAAATATTTAATACATACTTCTGGTTTTTTATTGAATTACATAAATATTTCTGTAAATCTTTTTGATATAGAACATTTGTCTTAAAAAGCAATTTACTCAACAATCAATACTGCTTTCACTTTCTATAATGTATACTTAATATATTTTTAATTACTAGTGTATTCAAAAACAAAACGTATTGTAACAAAAATAATTAAAATATTTAGTGTGAATGACTTCAATATAATTAAAGTCTTCGCTTACAAATACACAATGAAAATGAAGACTTTAATGCCGAGGTATTAGGGAATATATAAAATATTTGTAGTAATCATGAGACGATACCTTTCGTAAGCAGATTAATAAATGTATTTTATATAAATACAAATAATGATCATATGTGGTTATTACAATTGAAATTCTCAAATATTAACGAAAACCATTACTTCGTTTCTTAAAAAAAGTTAAGATTGGTCTTGTTTATTGATATTATTAGAGGAAGACGTTTCAGAAGCCCAGGTGACTAGATTTTTCTAATTAGAAAATTTAGAGTCAATATTTTCTTGTTTTATTTAGATTGCATTAGTCCATTGTCGGAACAGTAGAAAAGAAATGGAGAGGGAGAAAACTAACAGTTTCGGGATGTCTTTAAGGTACATTTTTGTATCTTATGATGACCAGCTAGAATGATTATAATCGCCTATAAAGGGTAGGAAAGTAGTACCCCTTTTGGTTATAGATATAGTTAAGATAGAGGCTCTGTTTGAGATAAAAATCCCCGTTAGAGAGCGACATTATTTACGCTGGGTCACGTCCCAGATGTAAACCTACTCTCTATGGAGGACATAAATAAATGTTTCTTGTTACACCCCTATTAAAAGGATAAGGAAGGTTAGGGGTGGATGGATTAGGAAAGACTACGGAAAAACATAATGGTCGTCTCCTAGTAGAAATAGAGGAAAGTTATTTAACTGCGTCGAAAGGGTCGCTTTCCTAAAATATATCTGCTCTCATCCGGGGAGAAGAGATGAATCTATTCACTACACAGCCTACAACGAAGGTGAGCATAAAAATATATAACATCGTGGTAAGACACATAATATGCGCTGCTCGAGCAAGACTAGATCCACATAAAACACAAACATAATTAGAGTCAAATACAATAATAACAAGCCTACTGAAAATTAAAGCGGATAAAATCCTACTAAACAGAGTATCTGGGAAATAAATAAGGATGACGTAGGCTTACAAGGTAGATACTGTAAATGAATGGTTTCTAGCGATGAAGAGATAATGGAATAGAAAACCGTAAGACAAGAGTGGTGAACATTGCCAGATATAAGTCGCCGATGGGAACATTATCCTAGCTGGCCGACGAAGAGATGGGCTTGACGTCTATGTAAAAGGCAGGCAGAATGCCCAATGTAAAGTAGGAAGAGAATTCTTTCAAGATGGAAAGAGGTTATTTGAGCTCGAGAATATCTTTAAGATTGACTGATGTATTAATTTGCTTTTATTTAATTTATTTTTTTATATTATTCATTTATGTATTTTATTTATTATTTAGAAAGCAGGTAACTTAGAAGTAGATAGATGTGGAAAGTAGACAAATTTATTTGTGCAAAATTACCAACGACATTGACATAAATAACAGATTTGAGCATCACGAAAATATTTCTCAAGGGTTGAAGCCCTAAATCAATAACTGAAATCCTTAGCTATTATATTGGGAAATGAATGTCTCTAATTTATAAAAAAACTTTGTAACCTTCAAAAGACATATAACCCTCGATCTGGCTGCTTTATTCGGTGAAACTTGTATTTTATTACGTCCAGCTAATGGCTTTCTCAGTCGAGACTGTGGGACCGTACCGGCGGAGATACGCGTTGCGTGGAAACCCCGGCTCGTAAATCCTTAATGGAACTTTGGAGCCAGTGTTGAAACGTAAACCGCAAATCCATAACGGTGACTGTGCGTTGTGGAGTGCAACGTAATTGGTCGCACGAAGTGTTGGATACGCGCGGTTAATGTATGCGGCGAACCTCAGAATGCTATCACAACGAAGTGGCAAATCTGAATACAAATTGCGTCCGTGCGGAGGTCGAAGAACTGACCATATCGGCCTCCGCTGAAATAGATACATCACTTCCTCGGGATGCCTATCGCGATTGGTCTATCTCCTATGGTATTTTATAAGAATTTAATTAATTCCGTTTAAATTATTTCTAGATTTATAAAATTGATAAGATTTTAAAATTTAGACAGAATGCGTTAAGGCAATATATTAACCCAACGCCTTTATATTTTTTGAGCTATAATTATTTAGTCGCAAAGCAATTATACATAGCAATTGGCATAGATATAACAAATTTCAAGTTGGATTTAATTATAGAATGATTACTTGTAAAATGTGGTGCTTTAATTTTCCAAGTGATTTTAATGAACACTTTAAAGAAAGTCATAAAAGTAGAGAGACTCGTTATATTCCCTTCCATAACCAGATATCTGGTAGACACTTCTCTTCACTCCGGTTGAAGTCTACATCAGCCAAGCGATCTGTTCGTATGTTACTATAACTTTCCCGCCATCACCAGCACCAAGGAGTCTTGATGTTCTTTCCCTCTTTCTGCCTAAAGTATTTCCTGATCCTTTTTCATGAAGGTTAACGAGTAGACGTCTTCATGGCTCCGATAAAGAATAGGTTCACTTCATGGGCGTAACTCTACACATCATCTCCCTTATAACCTCTATAGGGAAGGTTTATGTTCACATTCGCACCACTTAATAAGTCATTCCCCTGATAGTCTTAAAACTGCAAACAAAAATTCTTTATCAATCTTTGCCTGACAGAAAAAACTTTAAAGGATACGTTCGAGAATATGTTTTATACACTTGAAAACATTTACTTTTGTTCTCGTATCCAAGAAGCTAGCCTGAATTAGTAGCATTGTCCCCAGTGACACCAACTTTGAGAAGAAATGAAATATGATTTTAAAAATCACACCGGGTAAAAACTTTTCGAGTAAACAATTTACGGTTTTTAAACGTTTAATTTCGTACTAAAATTCAGAAATAATCATTTACTCAACACTGCCAACTTTGCGACGATATAAAATCGTAAACTATACGTCGAGTGAAAGTATTCGACATAGTGTATTCTAAATATGTTGACCACTAATGGATATGTAACTGTAAACCGTTTAATTGCTTACTAAACTTCGGATATGTTATGGTTTGTGCAATTCTACCAACTTTGCTACGAAATAGAACAGTGGCGTATACCTCGTATAAAACTGTTCCAGAAAGTACCTCTAAATATATTGGTCGATGCATAATTTACAGTGTAAAAGGTTTAATTGCTTTCCCAAATCCAGAAAGGTTTTGGTTTGTCCAATGCTACCAACTTTGCGACGAAATAAAATCGTAGATTATACGTCGAATAAAAGTGTTCATCATAGCGTTTTTCAAATGAGTTGGCCATTAAATCATTTATAATTGTAAAACGTCAATTTTTTTCTAAATTCAGAAATGTTACCGTTTGTATAATGCTACCAACTTATTGACGAAATAAAACCGTGAAATATACCTGGTATAATAGGGGAGACTGTTGTACCTAGGATCATAATTTACATGTATATTTTTTGTAAAGCCATTTATTAACATAAATAAATGGAAATAGTCTCTCCTAGAAGCACCATTATTTCTACAAACAATTTATTTTTTTTTTTTTAGCCTTCAACTAATAAACCGTCTTGCAATATATATATATATATATATATATATATATATATATATATATATATATATATATTTATTTATTTATTTATATCTAACTGATTTGTAAACAATGGTACACGACCATCATGCACCATTGATCACAGCCTAATGTACCTTGGATCATTTAAAACTTGTACCTATAAAGTAGATGTAATACAAATTAAAAACAATATTTTTATACAGAAAACTGAATTTTATTACTCCATTATAAAAATTAATGAGAATTGGTTTAAACATAACCTATTTTAAATTTGTTTACATTTGTACTAACAAGAAGTAAATATATGAAATTTATAACATGATAGTTAGTTCAAACATTAAGTTTGTAAATTACATTAAAAAAAATATTTGTTAACTAAATCATTTAACGTTAAAATTAGAAAAGTCTACTTGGAACCACAATTTTCCATCAGTTCTAACCGATCCACTTAAGTCTGCTGGTTTTGGGAGTTTAACCATAACATCTTCAGCTGCACATCAAATAGTTATTCAGAGTCTTTCAAAAATTTGCTGCCATTGCCTTTGTTTGTAGAATTGAATCTGGTATTCAAAATCATGTTGATCTTTGGAAATAATTTATCCTACATATTGAACTGGTGGCCCACACTTTTTGCTAAACTGTACCAAAACACATTCTCCTTCTTCTAATGTTGCTCTTTCAAAATTTATTTCTTCTTGTTTGTCATCTATTTCTTGGTTTATTAATTCCATTAGGTCTGTTAAATCTGCTTCATCTTCTGAAACCAAATCCATGTTTTCATTTTCAGATTCACTATCAAAATCTAACTTTCTAATGAAACTCTTTTGCTATTTCTACTTTTTTCTTGACATTTTTTTAGGTTTTGGAAACTGATTTTGACTTTTTTCTCTTAAATTGTATCCTTTTCTGGAGTATTCATAGCTACAGTAGGCCCAGGCTTTCTGCCTTTTCGTAGGCCTTCCTTTTGTCTAGCAGCAACCTTAGGGTAAACCTGTATCTGCTCCAGAGTTATAAAGGGAGAAGTAAAAATAGCTTGGTTAACGTTTACATTTTTAAAACCACTCACTGGTGCAAGTTTAATCATTGATCAATTGTACAGGACGTTGTTGTGATCCAAGGTACATGACAGAGGGTCTTTCTAACTTACCTTCTCAGTCTTCTAGGTTATGTTTAAAACTAAAATACACCATAACACATTACTCACCAAAAACCAGCGATTCAAGCAGAATGTGACTGAAAACAAAAAACTCAATAATCAATTTATCAAAAAATAAATATAAAAACCAATAGTTATTACTTTTGCCCCAAAAAATATATATTTATATTTTACTATAAAACAACAGCACATGGACATCAACTCTCCCGGATATTTACTCTCTAGTAAGTTAACATTTAAATAGTACAGTTGCTGTTACATAGATAACAGTCCCTGTCAAGAAATTGAAGGTGATCCAAAGTACACTATGATCAAGGTACAACAGTCTCCCCTACTGTTCCAGAAAGTACCTCTAAATATATTTCTCGCTGACTATTTTACTGGGTAAAAGGTTTGATCGCTTTCCCAAATTCAGAAATTTTATAGTTTATCCAATTCTACCAACTTTACGACGAAATAAAGTCGTAGATTATACGTCGAATGAAAGTATTCAACAGCATTTTTCAAATATGTTGGCCACTAAATCATTTATAATTGTAAAACGTCAATTGCTTTTTAAATTCAAAAATGTTATCGTTTGTCCAATGCTACCAACTTTGCGACGAAATAAAACCGAGGGAAACACTTCGTATAAAATATTCGGCCGTTTTTATATTACCGAACGGTCTACTTTAAATATTTCGGTGATAAATAAAGTTAAGCAGCCAATGAAATGTGTGGGTTATGTCGTTAGGGAGTTGCTATGCCTATATGTCTTTGTCCGCCCTCTTAGGCGTACATCCGACCCTTCCCTTCCCCAACCTAAAAAATATAGTTTATTGTGAAATGATTAATTGTCCCGTAGATAAAGTCGACACGTTTCCACCCTCCCGACCATAGACGTTCGCGTTAATGGCCATTTTTATAGCAGTTTTCAGAATTTACTGAGTTTCAAAGGTTTATTATCATTAACTTGAAAGTAATAGGTTGTTTATGAATAAATGTCGTCGGAAGAGTGTTTAGTTGCCATTTAAACGCGATTCATCGTTTTTAGAAATATGACCAGAGCATTATGAACTGCATATACGCGTATAGTAAGGTGAAAAGGTTCCGTTGCTTGTTCATAGCAAGGATTAAGTATTTATTTATGGAGGAAAAATCCTGCTTCACGAAATATGCATTTCTGCCGGTGTCAGGTGTAGTGGAGAAAAGGGCCATCGGGAGAAGAAGTCATTCTTGGATAAAACATTCTTAGTTGCTTCAACAGAGGCTTAAACGTAGGGGTATCAAAAGTGCGAGTGGTTTAGATCTTTTCCCAACTTCGTAACAAAGAATGCACCTAAACAAGAGCCAGGTATCGTGGAGATGTCTAGAAGTTACATTTCTAAATATTTTACGACACGGAGAACCATTGGTAGAGCCAAACTAACACAGCGGGTCTATCTAATATGTAGAAATTAATCAACCAGTTGTAAAAAATCAAACATATCATTGTAACTATTAAACTGTCATTGTAACCTAATCATATTGTTTGTAAAGAGGTAAGAAAACCACATTATGGCTTTCTCAAATTGTGGAAAATTCAAAATAACACCTCACATAGTCTGACAATTTATTTTTATAGTTATATAAAGTCGTATTTTGCAGATTGTATCATCTTCTATTCGACCTGGTTGAAATCATTCCTAGTTTACCCCTAGAAACTGACCCTAGCATCTCTTTGTTTACAACTAAAGGGGATCGTTATGATCTGTGTTTCTCACACATTACGACTTCCTGGGTGGACATCAATTTTCCCAATAGAGAGTAGGTATATTTCGGGTGTGTGACCTTGACCATGTGAATGGTTAGTTGATGTCCGTGAAATTTCGATTAGTTGAATGTCGTATACTTTGGTTAGTTGAAAGTTGCGTACATTTTGGTTAGTTGAATTTTAGTCATTAGAAGGAGCCCACTTCTAGAAATACTTTGTTCATGTAATAATTTTTTTATCTGTATATTTAAATATTTTTAGAATTTGTTGTACTGTTTTCGTACTATCATCCGCATTTCACATACATGAGGATATAATTACAATAAAAGATCCATTTGCAGTACGAGTTCAACTCGTAGACTTATCGAATGTCTCGGAGCTATGCTTTCACAATAACACAACACACAATCACCAAATGCATTTAGGTTGACGTCATACAAAGACTTTAATGCCCTCTTTTCGTGCAGATTTCATTGGGGCACTGTATCGTAACAACCTAAAGCTATATTTCAACAATAGGATACGGAATCTCATGACATTTAATGCGTAAATAGGACATGCTGGAGCAATAATGTCTTTACGTATTTGTTGTAAATATTATAAAGGATAAAAACCTCGAGTACGTATGAAAGGACATTCTTTTCGTCCTATGTTTTAATACTTTTAATAACAGGTAAAATTGGTATCTTGTCTACGTATTTAATGTTTTAAGTTACTTAAATAGAATATAAAATTTCTTCGTACAAGAGGGACTTAGATTTACGTTGTGTCTTACTTTGTGGGAAACTTTTTCTAGACGTTTATTGCATTAAGGTTTTTTTTAATGTATGAAAATACTTTCCTCATTTAAAATCTAGAAACGAAATAAATTATGCAATTACGGGTTTATCTTATTTAAAATGAGGGTATTTTAAATCCTATGTGAAGAAACAGACACGCATATATAATTGAATTGTATTTTTTGAGATGCTATATACAAGGGTGATTTACGAGGATAAGTTATGGCAGTATTTTGGGGCATCACTCTACACGTAAGAATAAGGAAAAACGTTCATATAAACATAGATCCAGGAAAACGTTAGCTAGTTACGGCTAAATAATGATTACGCTCAGGTTTTTGCTCATTCTATTAAATGAAATAACGATTTTTTTCGGGCGTTAATTAAAAGTAAAAACAATGTTTTCTTACATTTTATCACGTGACGAAGTGAATATAGTAGGTCCCAGAACCATATCTTGAGTGGGGTTTTTTGAAATGTTGCAGTAAGTTCGAATTAATTTCTCGACACATTTTATTTAAAACCATGACCCGTTTAATGAAGCTATTGTACGACAAAGATACGAATGAGGCTGTTTTAGCGTCGATTTCTCAAAAGCCACTCAAGATATGCTTGTAGAACCTACTTATTCCACATATATCTCCGTGAATCGCGGTATATAAAACATTTATGGAGGGGTGATGCTGAAGGAAGTGACAGAATTCTATAACAACCCTGAGATCAACGAATTTTGTGCCGAAGGTTTCTAAATTCAAATCATGTCCGTAACAGCTGTTTTCCTCTTCGCTGCTACTGAGTATATAAATAGGCCTATAGTTCTCAATGCGAAAAGCTGTTTAATTAAGATGGCTGTTAAAATTTAAGACAATAATAGAACTGTGTATTCATTGATGTATTACAGTTTGTAACGAGTTTGTTTTCTTTTTTAGGTACGTGTTTAAAGTGAAATTTCAAATTGCCAACAATCTGTGAGTATTATAACACTTAAACATTTTACGTTCATATCTTCTAAAACTGATACCAATGGCAGCGGGCGAATATAGTGTAGGAATAAATAAGCTGCAAATAATGTTTTTAAAAGCCTGATATGGCGGGAAAACCTATTTCACCCTGATTTCATTGGGCATCAATCGTTACTAAACCATTGTTCTGATAGGTACTCATAAACTGGCCGTGTTGTGTCACTCTGCTTGGGCTCCATTCACGCAAAAAGATAGTGCTTAGACAATATTTATAACCCTAACATTTTGTAATTGAAAAGGAACGAAATTTACATATTTCCTACAAAATACAAAAAAACACTAAAATTAACAACACTACAGACAGGGAAAACAAATATATCACATTACCATACATAAACAAAACAACAAACAAAATAACCCGCAAATTTCAAAAAAACGGATACAAAATAGCATACAAAACTAATAACAAGTTACAATACAAAATACAACACTACACCAACAAAAAAGATGAACTACAAGCACCAGGCGTGTACAAATTAAACTGCGACGAATGTAACACATTCTACATTGGACAAACAGGTCACAGTTTTAAACAAAGAGTCGAGGAACACAAACAGAACACCAACTCAGCATTTTACAATCACATAAAAGAAACAGGACACAAATACACAGACATTTACCATAACCTAGAAATCCTACACATCAACAAAAAAGGACCACATCTCAACACACTAGAACAATATGAAATTTACAGACACACAAAGTACAAACATATTAAACGAACAAACACAATAAAAATCACACATACGCTTTGATATTATCGAAAACCTACCTTTAAAACCGTCACCACTTGACCTGACATCTCCAAGTAGAAGACACTGATGAAGTTCCCCACATGAGACGATCTGTCTCAGTAAGTTTTAAAAAATTTACAAAACTTAAAGCTCGGATAGTTATAAACTATTGTTTAAGTGATTATTATTTCCTACAGTTTTGTTCATTTATTACAAAAACTATTTTGTAAAATAGTTTTTATTTCAATTCGAAATAGAGAATTCCTATTTAAGTCACAGTTAAAACTTTATTTTTATTTTTTTAATATTAGAATCTATCAGTCAGTGGTACTGGCCGACGGGAGTGGATACAGTACTTCGTTAGTAGAATGTAGAAATAGGAGTTCCAATAGAATCTATCAGCCAGTGGTACTGGCCGACGGGAGTGGATACAGTAATTCGTTAGTAGAATGTAGAAATAGGAGTTCCAATAGAATCTATCAGTCAGTGGTACTGGCCGACGGGAGTGGATACAGTACTTCGTTAGTAGAATGTAGAAATAGGAGTTCCAATAGAATCTATCAGCCAGTGGTACTGGCCGACGGGAGTGGATACAGTAATTCGTTAGTAGAATGTAGAAATAGGAGTTCCAATAGAATCTATCAGCCAGTGGTACTGGCCGACGGGAGTGGATACAGCACTTCGTTAGTAGAATGTAGAAATAGGAGTTCCAATAGAATCTAGGTAATTTTGTTTGCAGTAAAGGAATGTAATTCATAATAAACCTTTCCTAGATATTGAAATATTTATTAAATACGAATTTTATTTACCGAATATTTTTTTAAAAACTTTCCTAAGGAAGTATTCATTTCAAAAGTTGGAATAAAAGTATAAATCACTGTCATTACGTTGAATTAAGTGTAGTAAAATGTATTGAATTATAAATAGATATATTTATAAACTGATAAAAAAACATTAAATAATAACATTTTATCTTATTAATGTATAATGAAGCAACAACCCTGTTTAAACAGCTGTTCTAAAACATAACCTAATATATAAAACAGTTGCATGAAATCATATGTTATCGCATGATACGAGGTAAAATAGTTATTTACAGTACATAATATATGTGTATATAACTACATAGAGGTATTAGCCTGACTGTAACTCAATGATTGTTTTCCTGTACAATTTGTCTGAACAGGTGTGCCTGACAAGAATTCACCTCAGGAATTATTAATGTTTATGCATATTGTAACATTATTTTAGTCGATAAAATAATATTAAAATTATTTACCAGCATATGAAAACTGATTGGAATAGTTATTTTTTTAAAAATTGTGAATTTATTCATTAATAATATATGTAAGAAATGGTAGAGATATAAGATACATACAAACCATTAAACGTGTCCTAACTGAGATGCGCAGAGGGATGCGCGGAAGGTTATTAGTAGCCGTGTAACTATAATTATCGCTCTACTTTATTTACCATGTGTTTTTCCAGCGAGAGGTTTATTTCAGAATGTATTATATTCAAGTGAGGGGGATCATGGAAGTATTACCCATAGGAGTTTCTTTTAAAACAGAACCAATGTATAGTTAGAATTTTTTATGGCAATTATTTAGAATGAGTTCGTAAAGTGATATTTTATTTTCGCTTCAAATTATCTAATTAGTTACATCTCACGGTGCTACGTCCAGACCAATCCAAACAGGAGCAAATAGAAACCATCAACTCTACATACGCTCTCCAACTATGTGATGAAATAATTTGGCACAATCTTTCACTTCAAATTTGAATTCGTATAAATACGTTTAATGTTGTTAAAAGTTTAAGCCGGTTAAATAGTGAAAATCCTAAATTTTGTGTCACCATCCGAGTATTATACTCCTTAGTAGTAGGTATCTCATATCTATACCACAAACTCATTAATTATACAATAGTTCAAATTGGTTAACTTCATAATCAAAGAGATTTAATATTTTAAAACGAGTGTAATTAGAATATAGTAATTTCTTTTGTTCAATTTTGTTTATATTATGAATTCTTGAATAATAAATTCTTGATTTATATTTTTCCTAAAAAGTATCTTTCTTGAAACATACCATTTATTAATCCTATTACAATGCACATAACTTTGCAGGTTAACTGTTAATTATGTAACATATAACTGCAATACTCAACATATTATAATAAAGACTGCTACAATATAATTCACAAAAAGTTGATAAATGTTTTGTGGGATCATTTTTTCCTAGGAACTTTTGTAAACCATAGATTCTATTATAAAAACAACGGCCCACTTCTATTTTAAATTAAAATTAATATTTTATCTTTTATTGTAAGTTTTACTGGGTATTTTTTAGTAGTTTTACTGATTTAATTGAAGTTACTTTAATAGACTAGAAGTGATAGTAACGTAGTGACGTCAGGTGATTCAATAAATATGCATGCATTCGTAGATGATAGCAACGCCGAGAAGGATAGGGGTTGCCTGGCGGTTAAACAGGGTAAACAGTTGTATCCAATATGTCACACATTGAGTCCATTGTTGAGCATATATTTAATAAGGTTTATTACATATTACATCCATTATTTCCAACTGGATTTTGGAATATACTCTGCATAGTGTTTAGCAAATAAGCGATTCAATATATTGTAATCCTAAAAATCATATTATTTTACAGTGTTCTATTGAGCTAAGTATCTCGAAAACTTAGTTTAAATATTTAACTACGACATTTAATTTAAATCACTCTGGTCCTAAATTTAACCGT
>JBAIZL010000004.1:67243509-67261009 GCA_036971475.1 Prosapia bicincta
GCCTTGCCATTATCTTCGGGCATACTGAACAGGGTTGTTGTAGTCTTCGAGCTGAGTGGATTTTGCGTACTTGGTGTACCGTTATGTTTTATTTATAGATTCACTGCACTGTGCGAGTTTTTAAAGTTTGTTTTGGGGTTAATATTGTCTGTTAGATTGAATAATTTATCGTTTTCAATCTATTTCAATCATATTCAATCTAATAGACAATATTAACCCCTAGAACATAATAGTACACCAAGGTCAACGGGAAATCCACTCAGCTCGCAATCTACAACAACCCTGTTCAGTATGCCCGACGATAATTTCAAGGCCAGTCATTGAAAGTTAACTCGCATAAATACCAAGTAAGATTCTTGTTTAAGTAAATAAGTGAAAGTGATAAGTGTATACAAGTAAACAGTGTTGCATAACTACATATATATATATATATATATATATATATATATATATATATATATATATATATATATGTGTGTGTGTGTATATGTATATAATATGTTTGCCATAGAAATAAGTAATAAAGGAATTAAAAATAAAGACGTCCTCCAGGGAGGGTAACATGCTACGCATTTATACTTTGTGAACATCAGTAGGATGCCGAGTGTCCTAAATAAATGTATTGTACATAATAGTGTATAATTTAAAATGTCAGTTTTTTATTGGTTTATGTTTATTTGTACTTAACAAATGATAAAGTATCTTATTTTATACTTAAAAATGGTAAATTAAAGAAACAAACCTTTACCAAAGTTTTATTATTGGTGTTATTAAATCGGATTATATAAACTTGGTAATATTTCCCCCTCTATGAGGTTTTATGATTACTAGACATTCCCACTTGCCTAGGAATATCATGTTTCGATATTAAATTTCAGTTTAATAAAAGTAATTGCTACCAACAATTTTGTATACAAAGAGTTCTTAATTCGATTTTAAATCTCCCCAGCATTAATTTAACATCACCCAACTGTGTCTAATCCTGTTATATTACCCCCCCCCCTCTACCCAGGATCGAGCAGATTAAAACAAAATCTCATGCTTTGGAAACCCACTGCTTTCCTTTATTGGCTCGACTTTTATTTAATTATTGCTTTTGAAGCCGTTAAAGAATCGTAAATTATATGAAAGCGGGAAGTGAGGCCGTAAAGTAAAAATTCATTTATATTGGATTGGAGTAAATGAATGTTTTTTTTTTTAAGAAATAGGTTATAAGAACGGCTTACAGGCAGTACGGTAATGCATATAATGACAACATACTATACTTATTGAAAAATTTATGAATGACAAACTGAAAAACTAAAGAGTAAAGTTGAAAATGAAGTAATGAAATAAATATAATTAAAAATGAGGAAGAAACGAAAAGTACGAACACTCAGTAATAATATAGCTACTTCATGACAAAGTAATTTACAAGGTTTTCCCAAATTTTATGGAAAGTAGTTTTTCAACTAAATTACATTGTATATAGTGATACTGAGCAAATTATATACAATATCTCTGTAATTAAAATATGAAAAAATGCATCAACAATAGGCCTATATCCTTGTATAGACACATCTATCAACAAATAAATGTACTACTTATTTGCAATTGCAAACGCCACACTCGCGTAGGCATATTTAGGAAGTAGCAGCTATACTAAATATTCTACCATTATATCAACATGTAATACCTATCAAATTATATACTCACTATTAACTATAATTTTTTTTAAATTTACTTAAATAGTCAATTCCATTCATAGTTCCCATTATCGCTACACGGGAGCAGGAGAGCTCAGCAGCACCGTCAAGTAATTATAACGTAATCCCGAAGTTTTGTTTATCTGGAAACGAGCAGAACTTGTCAAGCCACCGGATCGTTCGGGCGAAAATAAAACTAAGTCTTACAATTTGTTTTTACAATTAAAGCAATAAATTTATATATTTGCATCTTCAAAACGATACGATGCTTTAAATCTCTAAAACTTTAAAACTTAGGTAAAGTTTAGTTGTAAAACAATTCATTCAATTTTTTTAAAGAAACTAGAAGATTCATATTATAAATTGATTGTATATATTAACTTTTTCGTGAGAAATTCACAACACTATATCTGAGTGCAGGTTTGGGACTATATTCCAAGTTTAGGCCATATTTCAAGTTTGCGGCAATATTTTAGGTTTGAGGCAATCTGTCAGAGTATCCAAGTCGAGTCAGAATAAATAGATATTTAGTTGATATTCCAACTGCATTACTACAGAACAGTTTCACAGAATCCTAATTAGTGTAATATTTCAACTTGTTGAGATTAATTACCGTAAGCAAATGTGAACTGGAATATATAAATTTTTTATATTCGGATGGGATCCTAAACAACCAGGGAAAGGTCTTACAGACCATCCACTACGAATATAATCGGTTTCTTTACCTTTAATTTATTTATAATGAAACCATTGATTAACAATAACTGTAACTAAGACCTACACATTTAATAAATAAAGCAGTGTAAAATAGATTTACTGTACGCATGCAATAGTTACAACAAACTGTGTAATATTGTTTCACCTGAGGCTTAACATTTATTCCACCAAGGTCAAGAGCGGAGAGCCAAGCTTATACCCTGGGCAGTTGTTTTAGATTAGTTACTGTATTTGTAAATTAATAACAGTTCTTCGTTTCTTGTAACAATGCACAACGTCTACGGCCCCGGGAGGTGTTTTTGAAAATTCTTTTGAAAGGGGTTTGTAAATTGTAGTTTAACGGATAGTGTAGAAAATTAAAGCTACACTCAATGTATCAACAATGCACCTTGGACAGTGATTTTACATATACCAAACTGTGAATACCAATGCATTATTCGTACCAAGGCCCTGAACTATTCCTCAGTTTTGGCGCAGTAGCTGCTATTATGTGTTCAGTGGCGTGTTTGTAGCTGTTACTGCAATCTGTTTATCGTAGCCAGGTAGATAGGTGACCTAGCGGTAAGAGAGGACAGGTCCAGGAAACATCCCCTGGTAACATCTTCAGATGCCCTTTTTTTTTTTTTTTTTTTTTTTTAACTTGGGAGCGGGTTTGAATTGCCCGAAGCACTGCTACCTTAAGGTATATTGTACTTACCTCCCTGATCTAGTCAAATAACCCCTTCCCTCTTACCAGGTTTAGGAGTTTCCTGACTAGAGTTTTACCTTCAGCATCCACCAAAGCCGTTCCATCACCAAAGAGGTTGAAGCGCCTCTCAGCAAGTACTCCACA
Source organism: Prosapia bicincta (assembly GCA_036971475.1). Lineage (NCBI taxonomy): Eukaryota > Metazoa > Arthropoda > Insecta > Hemiptera > Cercopidae > Prosapia > Prosapia bicincta. The sequence goes on from JBAIZL010000004.1 coordinate 67,246,744, forward strand.
TCTGTAAATAATGTGTGTGGCAGTCTCCTGTTCCTGCCCGCACAATCTGCACACTGGTTCATCCTTGAAGATACCCATTTTATGCAAATGTTTCCTTAGTCCACAGTGTCCCGTGAGTAGTCCTGTGGCTATCCTTAATTCCTGCCTAGACAGATAGATGAGACTCTTCTGCAGCCCCAAGGAAGGTCTCCTAAGGGTTAGCTTACTGTGTCTCATCCCTTCGGCCCTGATCCAGTGCTCACAGTGTCTTTCAGCCATCCACCTTCGCACTGTCATCCTGACCATGGATTTGGAAATACCCACCGCAGGTTCCGGTCCAATCAGGGGAGTCGAGGACCCCTCCCTGGCCAGCGCATCTGCGGCTTCATTTCCAAGTATTCCCCTATGCCCTGGCACCCAACCAATCTTGACTTGATTGTGCCTTGCCAGAGCTTGTAGGTTAATTAGGCACTCCCTGACTATGGCCGAGGTGACCACGTGTCCGTTTAGTGCCTTAATTGCTGCCTGACTGTCGGAGAAAATAGCAATCCGGGCCCCATGTGTTTCCCTTCTTGCTATCTCTCCCAGACAGGCATTCAGATGCCCTTATCTAGTCCTTTATTCTTCTAACACCACCTCCATGATGCGAAGAAGGCCTCCATTATACGCTTCTAATTTACAAGAAACACAAGACATGGGCGTCTGATTTGGAACAGAAACTCAAATATTTGAGAAATATTGCTATAAAGAAACCACTGAATGTTGAGAAAAGGGGACAGTTTCAGAACGAGAGGGATTACGTCATAGCAAAGGGCAGATAGTTTCAAACGGGCGGATCAAGACAAAGGGAACAGTTTCATAATGGGAGAAATCGCTAAAATATTTAGTTTCAATAACCGTCAAAGGTTAGATAAGGCTATGGTGTTGTGAAAATCAAGATCATCAATATCTAAATAGCAGCAATGATTATTAAGATGTCCTAGTCCCAGATTAAAATCAACTCTTTAGGTATATAGTCTATAGATTAGTTGTATTTTCCACTAGCATTGAGTTACCTGTTACAGTACTTTATACACAAAGTTCCTTCGATGATCTAACCAATTATTATAACTAAAAATATTCTCAATTAGTAATAAATTATTTATGTAATATTTATTTGAAATATTAAAGTTATATATAAGTCTATTTGTCGTTTCGCTTATGTATTACTACGCCACTCATCTTTTTGACATGAAACTATCGGAAGTTGTTCAGTACACTCCCGCAAGGGCTTCTAGAATAGTACCGTCAGTAGATCTATCCTAAGATAGGTGGTCGCCTTAACTAAGAATAAATTAAATTCAAATTAATACTGATATCATTTTGGTATATTATAGTAATTCTAACGATTTTAATTTTAACAATTATTCGACTATATTCACTTTTGTTTATTTATTACAGTGAGCTGTATTTTGTTATTAAAGTGAGCTGTATTTTGTTGTTATAGTGAGCTGTATTTTGTTGTTACAGTGAGCAGTAATTTGTTGTTACAGTTAGCTGTATTTTGTTGTTACAGTGAGCTGTATTTTGTTGTTACAGTAGGCAGTAATTTGTTGTTACAGTGAGCTGTATTTTGTTGTTACAGTGAGCTGTATTTTGTTGTTACAGTGAGCAGTAATTTGTTGTTACAGTGAGCTGTAATTTGTTGTTACAGTTAGCTGTATTTTGTTGTTACAGTGAGCTGTATTTTGTTGTTACAGTGAGCTGTATTTTGTTGTTACAGTGAGCTGTATTTTGTTGTTACAGTGAGCTGTATTTTGTTGTTACAGTGAGCAGTAATTTGTTGTTACAGTTAGCTGTATTTTGTTGTTACAGTGAGCTGTATTTTGTTGTTACAGTGAGCTGTATTTTGTTGTTACAGTGAGCTGTATTTTGTTGTTACAGTGAGCAGTAATTTGTTGTTACAGTGAGCTGTATTTTGTTGTTACAGTGAGCTGTATTTTGTTGTTACAGTGAGCAGTAATTTGTTGTTACAGTGAGCTGTATTTTGTTGTTACAGTGAGCAGTAATTTGTTGTTACAGTGAGCTGTATTTTGTTGTTACAGTGAGCAGTAATTTGTTGTTACAGTGAGCTGTATTTTGTTGTTACAGTGAGCTGTATTTTGTTGTTACAGTGAGCAGTAATTTGTTGTTACAGTGAGCTGTATTTTGTTGTTACAGTTAGCTGTATTTTGTTGTTACAGTGAGCTGTATTTTGTTGTTACAGTGAGCTGTATTTTGTTGTTACAGTGATCACTAATTTGTTGTTACAGTGAGCTGTATTTTGTTGTTACAGTTAGCTGTATTTTGTTGTTACAGTGAGCTGTATTTTGTTATTAAAGTGAGCTGTATTTTGTTGTTACAGTGAGCTGTATTTTGTTGTTACAGTGAGCAGTATTTTGTTGTTACAGTTAGCTGTATTTTGTTGTTACAGTGAGCTGTATTTTGTTATTAAAGTGAGCTGTATTTTGTTGTTACAGTGAGCTGTATTTTGTTGTTACAGTGAGCAGTAATTTGTTGTTACAGTTAGCTGTATTTTGTTGTTACAGTGAGCTGTATTTTGTTGTTACAGTGAGCTGTATTTTGTTGTTACAGTGAGCTGTATTTTGTTGTTACAGTGAGCTGTATTTTGTTGTTACAGTGAGCTGTATTTTGTTGTTACAGTGAGCTGTATTTTATTGTTACAGTTAGCTGTATTTTGTTGTTACAGTGAGCTGTATTTTGTTGTTACAGTGAGCTGTATTTTGTTGTTACAGTGAGCTGTATTTTGTTGTTACAGTTAGCTGTATTTTGTTGTTACAGTGAGCTGTATTTTGTTGTTACAGTGAGCTGTATTTTGTTGTTACAGTGAGCTGTATTTTGTTGTTACAGTGAGCTGTATTTTGTTGTTACAGTGAGCTGTATTTTGTTGTTACAGTTAGCTGTATTTTGTTGTTACAGTGAGCTGTATTTTGTTGTTATAGTGAGCTGTATTTTGTTGTTACAGTGAGCAGTAATTTGTTGTTACAGTTAGCTGTATTTTGTTGTTACAGTGAGCTGTATTTTGTTGTTACAGTAGGCAGTAATTTGTTGTTACAGTGAGCTGTATTTTGTTGTTACAGTGAGCTGTATTTTGTTGTTACAGTGAGCAGTAATTTGTTGTTACAGTGAGCTGTAATTTGTTGTTACAGTTAGCTGTATTTTGTTGTTACAGTGAGCTGTATTTTGTTGTTACAGTGAGCTGTATTTTGTTGTTACAGTGAGCTGTATTTTGTTGTTACAGTGAGCTGTATTTTGTTGTTACAGTGAGCAGTAATTTGTTGTTACAGTTAGCTGTATTTTGTTGTTACAGTGAGCTGTATTTTGTTGTTACAGTGAGCTGTATTTTGTTGTTACAGTGAGCTGTATTTTGTTGTTACAGTGAGCAGTAATTTGTTGTTACAGTGAGCTGTATTTTGTTGTTACAGTGAGCTGTATTTTGTTGTTACAGTGAGCAGTAATTTGTTGTTACAGTGAGCTGTATTTTGTTGTTACAGTGAGCAGTAATTTGTTGTTACAGTGAGCTGTATTTTGTTGTTACAGTGAGCAGTAATTTGTTGTTACAGTGAGCTGTATTTTGTTGTTACAGTGAGCTGTATTTTGTTGTTACAGTGAGCAGTAATTTGTTGTTACAGTGAGCTGTATTTTGTTGTTACAGTTAGCTGTATTTTGTTGTTACAGTGAGCTGTATTTTGTTGTTACAGTGAGCTGTATTTTGTTGTTACAGTGATCACTAATTTGTTGTTACAGTTAGCTGTATTTTGTTGTTACAGTTAGCTGTATTTTGTTGTTACAGTTAGCTGTATTTTGTTGTTACAGTTAGCTGTATTTTGTTGTTACAGTGAGCTGTATTTTGTTATTAAAGTGAGCTGTATTTTGTTGTTACAGTGAGCTGTATTTTGTTGTTACAGTGAGCAGTAATTTGTTGTTACAGTTAGCTGTATTTTGTTGTTACAGTGAGCTGTATTTTGTTGTTACAGTGAGCTGTATTTTGTTGTTACAGTGAGCTGTATTTTGTTGTTACAGTGAGCTGTATTTTGTTGTTACAGTGAGCTGTATTTTGTTGTTACAGTGAGCTGTATTTTATTGTTACAGTTAGCTGTATTTTGTTGTTACAGTGAGCTGTATTTTGTTGTTACAGTGAGCTGTATTTTGTTGTTACAGTGAGCTGTATTTTGTTGTTACAGTGAGCTGTATTTTATTGTTACAGTTAGCTGTATTTTGTTGTTACAGTGAGCTGTATTTTGTTGTTACAGTGAGCTGTATTTTGTTGTTACAGTGAGCTGTATTTTGTTGTTACAGTTAGCTGTATTTTGTTGTTACAGTGAGCTGTATTTTGTTGTTACAGTGAGCTGTATTTTGTTGTTACAGTGAGCTGTATTTTGTTGTTACAGTGAGCTGTATTTTGTTGTTACAGTGAGCTGTATTTTGTTGTTACAGTTAGCTGTATTTTGTTATTACAGTGAGCAGTAATTTGTTGTTACAGTTAGCTGTATTTTGTTGTTACAGTGAGCTGTATTTTGTTGTTATAGTAAGCTTTATTTTGTTACCACAGTGACCAGTAATTTGTTATTTAAGTGAGCTTTATTTTGTTACTACAGTAAGCTGTAGTTTGTTAATAAAGTTAGCTGTATTTTTAACTGTATGAAGCAACTGTGGCGTAATGTTTGTTTTAAAATAAATAAAACATCTAAACCACAAATAACATTTATTTAAACCTTATATACATTTCGATTGCCCAGCAATCATCTTCAGAGGTATTTAAAAAATACAACTCCTGAGTTGTATTTTTTAAATACCTCTGAAGATGATTTCTGGGCAATCGAAATGTATATAAGTTTTAAATAAATGTTATGTGTAGTTTAGAGGTTTTATTTATTTAAAAATAAAAAAAATAAAAAAAATTAGCTGTATTTTGCTATAAACGTGAGCTGTATTTTGTTGTTACAGTGAGCTGTATTTTGTTACCACATTGAGCAGTAATTTGTTATTAAAGTGAGCTGTATTTTGTTGTTACAGTGAGCTGTATTTTGTTATTAAAGTGAGCAGTATTTTGTTGTTACAGTGAGCAGTAATTTGTTGTTACAGTGAGCTGTATTTTGTTATTACTGAGGTGTATTTTTAATTACAGTGAGCTGCATCTTGTTATTAAAGTGAGATGTATTTTGTAATTAAAGTGAGCTGTATTTTGTTATTACAGTAAGCTGTATTTTGTTATTACTGACGTGTATTTTTATTTACAGTGAGCTGTATTTTGTTATTAAAGTGAGCTGTATTTTGTTGTTACAGTGAGCAGTAATTTGTTGTTACAGTGAGCTGTATTTTGTTATTACTGAGGTGTATTTTTAATTACAGTGAGCTGCATCTTGTTATTAAAGTGAGATGTATTTTGTAATTAAAGTGAGCTGTATTTTGTTATTACAGTAAGCTGTATTTTGTTATTACTGACGTATATTTTTATTTACAGTGAGCTGTATTTTGTTGTTATAGTGAGCTTTATTTCGTTGTTACAGTGAGCAGTAATTTGTTATTAAACTCAGCTGTATTTTGTTACTACAGTAAGCTGTATTTTGTTATTACTGACGTGTATTTTTATTTACAGTGAGCTGTATTTTGTTATTAAAGTGAGATGTATTTTGTTATTAACGTCAGCAGTATTTTGTTTCTACAGTAAGCTGTATTTTGTTATTACTAAGGTGTATTTTGTTATTAAAGTGAGATGTATTATCTTATTAAAATTATATGTATTTTTTTATTAAAGCCAACTGTACTTTGTTATTAAAGAGAGCTGTATTTTGTTATTAAAGCGAGCTGTATTTTGACACTGACTAACCTAGAAATGCAAAATAGGAAACTCTATTATTTATTTAGAAATTTTAATGTGTTATTGGTGAATTTAAATACCCTAACTACTGGAACAGTATGTTATGTTTACAAACAAATATCACCAGACGGGAAAACCAAAAATATCAAGTATAAATATAAACTCTTTTATTCTATAATAAATAACAAATTAATAGAATTGAAACCGTGCTTTGAAATATTTCCCAATGTAAATGAATGTTTTTAATAAAAATGGCACTATTAAGACTTTGTTCATAAAGAGTTTTCTTGAATTTGTTTCTTCTGAGATCGCAGCAACGCGCGACAGGTGGGCTAGTACTTGTTTGCAGTAAACATAGGCCTGCATTACATTTTACAATACGAAATCAGTTTCATGGGTACGTAACACTTTACTAAATGCCAGTCCATTCCCAGCACCAAAGCTCTTTCCGAAATAAAGTCCCTTAATCCCCGAACGCCTGAAACGGAGCCCGCTAATGGTTTGACTCTACGTTCCAACACTCCGACGGTTACGGGCATAACCGTTCGTTTAAAACGTAATGAGCGAAAAATGCAGGCAATTCGAACCGTCACGGGACGATTAATGATTTGCGTGTGTATCGAGGGAAATCCGTAAGGCCGGCTAAATAAAGTACACCGGTGAAACGTCCGAAAACGGCCTAAAATGGGTTGTTTGTATAAAAGATATAACATTCTCAAAAGGGTTTCAATCTACTATAATTTTGCTATAATTCGAATTTTTGCCTTAATATTATCAAACTAATAACATCAATATTTGTTATATTGATTTATAAACGATTTTAATCCAATTTATTCGTGTAATTTTTTTTGTTTTTATTGCGTGCTTTTATTTAGCTCGTTTAAACGCTGTTTGTTTATAGGGGTTAACTTTTTGTGAAAACCTGCCTCTTTATGAGAAACAGAGTGGGAAAAGGCATATTAATTCATATTTCATAAAAATATAATAATATTCCTAACAAAATAACGAAATATAAATGAAATGAATTAATGAAAATATGAAATAAATGTTAAAATATAAAGGAAACGAAATAGTTTTAAAAAAATTCAGAACAATAATTACATGATTTTTTTTTAATTAATCTTCTTTATATTTGTAATGATAAAAGAATATATCTTCTGCAGTCCGCTAACATTATATTTGTATGACTGAAATTAAACTATAATGTTTCATACGTAAATGAAAAATAACCATAGTAAAGGTTTATAGATAATATTCCAACCCTACACAATGCTTTGTGCAATAGAAAAAAATCTTTTTTTTATATATTATTGAATTTCGAAAAAAAACGTGTTTTTATCAGTTTTTTACCTCATTTCTCTTAAGCTTAGCCTATGACGTTTAGTAATTTATTGACTAATAGGCGTTTCGATTACAATATTTGTAATTAAATTTTGTAATAGATATAACTCAATGATGATGACGTTGTCATCGATACGCGCTTGAACCAATACGGTATTATTTGAGTAAATATAAATAACTAGTTATTAACGGTTTTTCTTATTTACTTGAATAAAACTCATCACGGAACGTTGAAATAATACCTAACTGTATAAAACAATTAATAGATAAGATAATTAGTTAATTATAAATTGTGAAGTTGCTATACACATTCACAAGAATATCAATGCCCAACATCGACCACATTTGGGTGTTTTACATTATTAATTCAAATATTTTATATTCCTTGTTAAAATTATAAGTAAGTCGTAGCCCACACCTTTCCTGCTCCACCATCAAATACTAAATTAATTTGCCATATAATATATGTACATACGAACGGCGATTATGTATATTTACATGTTATCCCGAAGGCATTGGATACGAATGCATATTAATGTCGCATTTACATTATGCGTTATTAACTCGCGGCTAATTTTTTGAGCATGAAATATTCATGGATTTAGTTGCGAGTATAAAAGTGAGGATGACGCGTGTGTTCTTTCTTAGAGGCAGGTTTTTGGAAGCAGGGTTTGGTATTCTCTTGTCACCTATGATTTGTAGTTAAAGGACTAGTTCTAAGGAACCTATAGACGCACTGTTGAGACACTATATATTTCAATCTCTTGATTATGTTCCATGGATTCTATATCCAGTTCTATTCCAGAATATAAACTTTATAAAACGAGGCGGTACGTTCTAGTGGGCCGTATGTCGGCGAATCCAGAGAAGTCATTGGAAAGTCTTCGGACAAGACGAGTTGGGACATCACCTGATTAAACCCAATCCCCTTCGCGGTCTTGTTTCACCCTAGTCACTAATTACAGCTTAAAGTTTTTTCCTTGATTTTGTTTCATGGGGTGCAAAGGTTTCTTCATAAGCTTGAAATTTCTGTAATAATTACTCTACCCTGGTCACAGATATAAAAACTTAAACCCAACCAAACATTTGTGAATGTGTGTAATGCTCAAACTGTACACTACAGAGAGAACCATACCGGATAAAAAGGCCTCCATTAGCTCTTCAACACTTCGAGTATGTAAAAGCGAGTGAAAGTTTTACAATGGAGAAACTATAGATCCAACCAGGGCTCCAACACATGCAGAAGAAGAGCAACTGTCTCCATAATAGAGACAATAAAGAAAGAGATGTCTACCAAAAGGGGAAATATTTCCGATGCAGCCCATTTATACCTGCCCCGCAATGATAACTTGACTGTTTCTCTTGCTTTAATGTTTACAACACATCTCACACCCAATACAGATTTATTCTTCACTGAGGTGTATAATCTGTGGGTAAACATATTGGTTGTAACACAAGCTTTCTACTTAATCCCAGATCCTGTGCGTTATGAATGAAGTCCCGCGACAGGTTATAGTCTGCGGCAACATCTGACTGCGAGGAGCAAGCAATTTCCGGTGTGTGAGTGTAAACTAGACGAACACCTGTTGCAACTAATGCGCAATATGTTTATTTTTTATTTTATTGTAAATTTACTATTATAAGTACTTGCTACGATTTCATGTATAAATTATCACGTATAATTAGATATGCATTCGACTACGACCATTAGACAAGGTAATGAGTTGAAAAAATGTTAATTATTGTTTAAAATCCAATTCTCAACGTTTTGATTCCAATGCAAATCATCCTCAGAGGATAATTTAAGAAATAAATAATTTATAGATAATTTATTTTTGTCAAAGAGCTATACAATCATATAATATGTGATATAGTACATAAATTAAATTAATTTATTGCCCCAAATTGAATACATAATTATCAAATATAATTTAATATCAACTTTATACCAAATAATAAATCAAATAATCAACTTTGTTTCAATTTCCATGAATATTAAAACCAAATTTTCATAGAGTAATGCAAAATGGGAAACATGAAATCAAGTGTTGTTTCTGATTACGTGATTTAACTAGTTCACAAAATACAGTCAGTACATATTTTATTAAGTGAGAGAACATATGCACGCAAACATTATAATACTAACTTGATTTCATGTTTCTTAGACAAATTATTTTAATACAATGTCTTTTTAAATTTTATTTAAAATAATATAAGGTAGGTCATTTCAAAAAGTTTTTTTTTCATAATTCTTTTAGAATAGTAATGTATATATAGCCTTGTTTTGTTGAAAGATAATAAATAAATTTTAACCCTGAAGAGGGGCGTCGAGCAAATGTTTGAAAACACCAAAAAAATGCATTTTAATGTTACCTTACCAATATTCAACTAGGTATCTATGTAACCAATTATTTTTGTTTTGCTTCTCCGTTAAAAGTTTTTTTTTAATGTGTGGCAGCGGTATTATTATATATTTTTTTCTCAACAAGCAAATCTTTTTTTAAAATAAAGTCTTGCGCATGCGTGAACTCTAACACATAGGACTATAACAGCTACACATTTATCAAATATATTTTGTAAACTATGTGAAAGTAAAACAGTTATCACATAAATAATATCTCCTAGCTACAAATAAACTTTGTAAATACCTACATACTAATGTACATTTCCAATCTCTAAGTCATCATCTTTGGGGGAACTTATTACAATAAATGAAGAACATTGCTTTGTAATCGAAATGTACATACAGGATTAAATAATTAAAAGGTTTATTTGTGAATAACATTTTTTATTATTTATGTAGTATGAGGAAGGCCATATTTGTTTTCAGTTTTACGGTGCAATAATGCCTAAGATTTTACATCAGTATCAGAGATTTATAAAGTTCTTTCTAAAAACATATTGATACATTATTTAATTAATCTTATCCCCTGCAACGAAATAATAAGTGACCTAAAGAAATATAAACGTAATAAAATAATTTTCTTTGAAATTCAATGCGTCCCATCGCGTCTGTCTATTCATAAAGAACAGCCATTACACAGTGCAATGGCTTTAAATGTTGCAATCTGAGGAGTGCATTGTAGTAACTGGATGACGTCATAACTTATTGTTGCTATAATAACAGCGGGTATTTGCATACTGTTATTGGTCCCCGAGGTTCCGTACTCCTACTTTATTTGTAACAGATTACGGTTTGTATTCAAACGGTTCGAGGTCTCGGACGAGAGTGTATTGAAAAAATAGTTTTACAAAAATATTTTTATTCTTAATATATTTATCTTTATTTTTGTTAAGAATATTTTTATATATGTGAGTATATTTTTCTGTTTTTCCTAGTAATAAAATATTTTTCTATGCTGACGCGTTTGGTGTCAGCTCTATTCTTAAAACTTTAAATAGTACTCTTTTTTTCAGTTTAGAGTTTTGAAAATAGAGTTAATTCGATACGCGTCAACAAAGGAAAACATTTTAATGTTAGGAAAGACAGAAAATGAATCAAGAAGTATACAAATATATTCATACTTATTGGGATGTCTGTGAGTCCCAGTTGAATATTATCAGCATAATTCTACAGGTTAGCTTAGGTCTGACTTAAAATGGACATAAACAGGTGAAGTGGCATTACTTGTAAATACAAATGTTTAATAGAAAGTGCCGTGATTTGTAATAAACATATGAATGGTTCCTGAACAAAAGATGTGTTCAGGTTCCTTCAAAAGGATTCGATCTCGAATGACGCCACTGGCAGCGTACGAGTAATTTGATATTTTAGATGGGACTTTAATCTGTTATAGCCATTAATACTTGGGCTCTTTATAGAGTATGCGAGCAAGATAAAGATAGTTTAATTCTTGTAACCTTCAACATTCGACGTGAGGAGGCGGTTTTAAAGTTTTAGGCCCAGATATATCAATGTATTTACGTCAACCTTATTAAGAAACAGGTGTCCCTTTATATATGCTTGTATCTCTTTGAGGAATACTGAATAATAAGAAATCTCAGAAGTTGTAGAGAAGTTCTACTGATTTCTACTGATGTTATCAGTAGAACTCATCTCAGAAATCGAAGAGTAGTTAGCCAGAACTCGTTATTGTAGTTGAACGCTCCTCCTAACATATTTTTTTAAACGCTCTGATGAGACTCACTGACGAATGAATTAAATTATCTTTGTCTTGAAGTTTGGCGTTCGATTCGTTCACATAATGCCAATCTAAATACTAAATTCAAGTGCAGCATTTTAGTGTGGTCTGCTGAGCGCACTCGCTGCCCGTGGGTTTTCACCCCTGCTCTAAACATTTTCTATCATGACTCGGAAGTCGTCTATTTATTTTAATTTTTATTCGTTTGCATAAGAATGAAATAGGAAAATTCCTCAAGGCCTATGAACAGACCGATTCAATTCAAATAGACAATTTATTTATAAAATACGAGCATAAAAAACTAAGCGAAAGACAGGTAGAATAAATAACAAGATAGGTGAAAATGGGTTTTTGCTTATTCCGTTTATGTATTGTGGTGCATTATAAGTAAAGATAAATCAGTCAAGCCTAACATTTTATTGTAATTACATAGTTCGTATTTTACCTGTTTTTATTATAAGGCATTTCTTAAGAGTGTGTGTGTGTGAGGGGGGCTCCAAGAAAGTTGTGTAGCGGTGCAAAAGGGAGACAATGAGAACGCCAAAGATCCACTTTGCAGGAGGTTGCGCGGAATGAATACCTGGACCATTCGCTGTGTGTCGCTGGAGTGTGTGGAAAGTTATGATTAGAGTGGTCTTGTGAATGAAGCGGCCGTCGTATCTAGCCCATGACGGATCTCAACCGGCTCCACAATACTGAACAGTTCGCAGAGGACCACCTATGTCTCCCACTGAATCCAACCTCAAACTTTCCGTTTCTCAATCCAGGTTTTGGGGTGGTGGGGCTGATCCAAAAACTCGTCAGCAACTACGGTTTCGCCCGCCCTCCCCAAACTACCAAAGTAGAGCCTTCTGGTTTCCGTACCATCAGAATACCCCTCTGATTAGTTCGATCCTTGTGTAATAAGTTTCTATCATCTCTCATTTGCCCATAAGTGATTAGTGGAGCCTGAATGAGGACTTGGACTCATTAACCTACTCTTGACTTGTAGATGCTGCTTTCAAATAGGCTTTGTACTGTTCCACTTGTTTGGTTTGAATATGAAATTAGTTAGCGGTACCAACACCATTCAAACTTACTGGGCTCGTCAAAGGACCAACTGACTTGTTCTTGAAGGCTAATGGGGCAAACAGCCCCGAGTAGGGATCACTGCGCCTGCCAGAGTCGGCTTCCTGAGGGAAGGTCACTCATGACTTACTAAACTGGTCCTGCACGAGTTGAAGACGTATAACTACCAAAAGCCAACTACTAGAGGCCTATCCCTAATAAATCTTTATTTGCCTTTAAATCCGTATACTTTGATATGAATTTAATCCGTTGTTGTCGAGTATTAGGGTCGATTAATACTTGTTATCTTAAAATATTACTAGACTTTATGGAAAGTGTTTTGAATTGGTTCAAGAAATTCTTAGTTTTTTTAAGTACGCTAGTTTTTCGGGTGAACATTATTAGTGGAACTTGGAGTGTTTGTGTTGCATGTCTTGAAGATTTTCTTAAAGATTACACTTTTGGTATCACTTGGCAAAACAAAAACACTTACTGATATATTTCAGCAGACGCGTTTCGCACTAGGTCAGTGCATTGTTCAATGCTGTGCCTTACGGACTTTAGGTCACTACTTTAATTCCACTTACAGTCATAACCTTCCCATACATACCTTATCCGACAATTCTCTTAGTCAGAGAGACTAATGGCATGACAACTCGTTCAAAATTATATTTATTGAGTCCTTCTCTATCGTTACAATAATTAGACTTTCGTGAAAGGATTTGATTAGATTAAAACATTACTTTCCCCAGCTCTGAAACGTTCCAGGTTCCATCGTTCAGTTCATTATAACGTCCCTAAAACGACCCATACACGTTCAATTTCAACGAGTAACAACTAGAGAAAAATCTCGAGAAACAATTGCAGTCAAGTAAGATTATTTTTGTGTTCTTTGTTAGAGAGTCGCTCGTTAAATATAACGATTGCAAGTGTCTGTATGTACAGCGGAGGCGAATGACGTGGCGTTATGTGCCGTGGAACCGTCCAGCAGTTAGCCCGGAGTACTTTATGGTGCTGATTAGATCCGCTGAAATTATAAGCCAGCAGACAATAGGTCGTCGCCGTTGATTGAACTACTCTCGTGAACGGCCGTTGAAGTTCTTTATATCATTTCAATAACAGAAATGTAAAAGAAACATTTTCATATGTTTTCCAAATGGTTTATTTTACAAGTATTTTGTACATTATCATAACAAATACTGTAATATTTCAACGTATTTTTAAACTTTCTCTTTAAAATTAATTTTTAAGGAGATGAGAGGATTTTTAATATATATTCAAAAATAATATACATCTTAATTAAATATTAATATATTTAACAGTTTACATCAGCATAATTGTTAAATTTAATAAAGTGAACTTAATTTGGAGCTGATAGTAACTAGGCCCAATTTGTCTCAATGAACAATCAAGAAGCCTAATACCAATATTAATGTTTCATTAATTTATCTTTGTGTTGTTACGGTCTATAAATTTGAAGTTATGTTATGTGGGTTATAAGAAACAAATGTGCTTTTCCTTTTTCAATTTAAAAAATGTATCCATAAGATAAACATAGTCGCAAATGTAACCGAACATGTAGTATACACTGGAGACCCAAACTGAAAACAAGGCGCTGTGTAGGGAATTTATCGTCAATAGAAACCGTGTATCTGGTAACAAATATAACCACAAAATAAAAATGTGAAAATAAATTTTATATATTAAATATATTTTTACCCTCCCCAAAAAAACAATAAAACAGGACAATTTATGGTTTCAATTCATTTCGATTAGTGTTTAGGGGAAGAAAAGTCTAAGAATTTTAAGTTATTTTACGGGCACTAATTTTAAACGAATTTGCAGTACTTTTTCACTTAAAAAAAATTGTATCTATAAAATACACATAGTCATTAAT
>JBAIZL010000004.1:67266009-67296009 GCA_036971475.1 Prosapia bicincta
TTTAAAGTGTTGACATTACACAATATAAAATACTTGTAAATTCAAGCTGTCTCCTGCTAGTACGTTTTCGTCTGCTAGGCGTAACAAAGGTCTGTCGAAAATGTGGCTGGGTCTGTTAATATGCCCAGCAGTAACAGTGACGTCAGTAAGTTTTTTCTACTTTAATATCCCAGAGCCAAACCTACTATAAATAACTATTATTATATTGATAATAACGTATTATTATTATTTTATTAATATTTCGCACAATAAGTCGAAACTAACTTAAAGTGTTCCATTCATAGCTTCCTCTATCTATCTGTCACTTGGAAGCTGGCGCGTGACCTCATAGGGCAAGCATAGGCCGGGGTAAGGGTAGATGGACCGGAAATGTCCGTTCCGCAGACATTCATGTTCGCTGACTATACCCAAGGTAGCTTACTTCGTCAACTTTGACACATTTTTAAACAGTTAACAATTTTACATTGCGTGAATAAAGGTCATTATTTCCCTGTTGTAAAGTGTGTTAGTGTATAATGATAGTTATTATAGTAATTTCAGGTTGTTATTTTTCATTGTTTTTCTGATAGCGTTTGCAATAGACAGCCATTTAATATTTTACGTACATAGGGTTTGACTTAGTAAAGAATTAATTTTGCTTCGCACAACACTACATTTAAAATATCTGATGTGCAACAAGTATATGAAGAAACACTTTCTGCAATAATTTCAGAAGACGGGAAGGCAAAATGTAATCACATTAGAAAGACAGAGGATGAGTATATCGCAAAAGTGCCAGCTATTGATAACATCCCAGAGAGTCACAATGGCGACATTGAAGACGACGAAGAATTGGGCTAAGATTAAAGCGTCATGTCTGGGGTTGAGGGATTCTAACATCAATTACTGCCCTAGTGATACGATGAAGGGTAAAACTCAATTATTGCACTTTGTGGATCGAGTAGCAAAGTGTAATGTACTAAGGTTTACTATGAGGTGTAGTATTTATTTCACAATAATGTAGATTTGACAAGGCCAAAAGGCCCAAATAAATATTATTTGATTTGTCATATTAACCAGATGATTCATATAAAGGTTTGAAAACATTTTCTTATGGTAACTTTCTAAACGATCCCAACGCCTGATATTTCTTAGCAGTGACATTTGATGCAACATCCAATACAAAACCAATGTTTTTGAATAAGGCTAATACTGTTTTTCTATCGATCGATCGCGCGCCAGCTTACGAGGGAGCAGTTATACCAGCCGCAAGTAGTGCTTACCCACCACACTTCTGCTTGAGAGCAGAACTACTTTAGGTAAGCGATCCTGCCCACGCTATGCCATAGATCTTCCCTGCCCTACGTACCAGGCAATTATAGCATATCCTTAGTCCTGCCTAATTCCTCACCCTTCTCCTTACAAGCGGGAGTAGCGGGTAGGCGTGTTAAGGAGTGGGTATACTTAAAACTTGTTTGTACAGATTGTATTTGATTTCGGGGGAACCACTTCGGCGTAACGGCGTTCGCTAAGATTAAACTGTTTGCCCAACTCAGTACGCGTGAATATTTGGATGTGCCCGCTTGCAAGTCAAAACGTCCCAAGACAGAGATATTTCGGAAACTTTCCGTTCGCTATTAACAGAAAGAGTTGGCGCTACTTAAAGTAAAGTTGTTTAACTGTTCCGCACTTTTGACCCACAAACCCCCTTCCCGCGTAATGTTAATGCTACTTAAGAGTTCCCAGGCACTTCGCCGTTTGTCCCCTGAGAAATGCTGCTCGGCAAATTTAACCACTTTAAACGTTTAAGGCAGACGGAAAGAGGTTATTGTAAAAATGTTTACTGTTCGATTTTATAAAAGTGTTAGTGTGTGCGTGTGTGTGTGTTTGTGTGTGTGTGTGTGTATGTGTGTGTTTGTGTGTGTGTGTGTGTGTGTGTTTTGTGTGTGTTTGTGTGTGTGTGTTTGTTTGTGTGTGTGTGTTTGTGTGTGTGTGTGTGTTTGTGTGTGTGTGTGTGTGTGTGTGTGTGTGTGTGTGTGTGTGTGTGTGTGTGTGTGTGTGTGTGTGTGTGTGTGTGTGTGTGTGTGTGTGTGTGAGTGTGTGAGTGTGTGTTGGGTGTGTGTGTGTGTGTGTGTGTGTGTGTGACAGCATCTGTGACAATTATTACCTAAGACCAAATCTAGGGTAGCAATGGGGGGGGGGTTAAAGCGGGTCGGAGTAACCCATCCTAACGGGACAAAAGGATTCATGCGCTTCATTATGCACTCGTACTTTAGAAACAGCCAGAGTAAACTGTAAAAATGTAAGAACTTTTAAATTATTAAAAAGAAATAAAATGCAATTAAAACATAAAAAGAATAACTGTTAAAAATAAACACTAAACCAAAATATTGTTGTAAAATAATCATTTAGACTTTTCTCCCTGCAGACATCCTTTTTCTTGTTTCTCTGACGATAACATTTAATAAGATGCCTTGAGCTATGAAATATCACCTTTGTTTGATTACAGAGTTTGATTATATTATATAAAACAAGCTTGAGTATATGTTGCTAGTAAAGTAAAGAAATTTCAACAAAAGTATTTTTATTGTCTAGACAAGTATTTATTAAAGCGAGGAACAAGAGGGAAAGCAGAGGAGGCGAGGGGTGTAAACCTTCATTGTTCTTTCAAATAATCCCGATTATTATAAATTCGTGACCCAATTCGTTGTCCGTTGCCACGTGTGCGCAATAAATGACCAATACATGCATTTCTGATCTGGAATTCTCCCTTTCCCTTGACCCTCCACGAATGCCAAAACGCAGGTTTTCGATTGTTGGGAGCCAAAGTACAATCTTGTATTTAAGAGGGATTTATTTTATTCTTTTGTTTTCTGGACGAAATTTATTTCGACGCCTCTAATTTTGTTCGCCAGAAAAGTAATTTTCATTCATAGCTTTAAGATGCTTATTTTCATCTGGGAACTCAGAGAGAAAGAAATTGAATCCTTTTTCCCGATAAAATTGACGACCAGACACGCAAATAGCTCCAGGCAGCCGCAGGAATTGACTTGTTATTGGGGGTGGGAGCAACTTTCTTAAAATAATATTTCTTCCAAAACCCATTGATAGCATTCCGTCTCTTAAGATTTTTTCCAGCATATTTTTACTGGTGGTGAAAATATTCGCCACATTATCGATTAGGCATGAATATTTTATTTGTATAATAACCCCAAGTTGTCAGATTCTATTTGTTTTTCTCTCTAGATTTTTCTGCGTTTTTATACTGAAAACAAGTATTGTGATTGTTTAAATGGAGAGATCACAAACAAAGCCTTGCTTTTATTTCTGAACTTGAGAAACATATTCTGAACAATCATTCAAATCAACAGAGTGCGCGCGCATCTGGTTTATGGGTTTTGTTTCTTACACTAAATCCCGTGTGTTTCCGATAGATATATAAACATGTAGACTTATAACAAGAATTTGTCTTCATGGTTATTCTCTAACAATGTTTTTGGTTGTACCTTTTCTGCTATATTACAACAAATACATTTCACATATAATACATCTATAAATGTATTTTAAAACAGATGTGATACAAATCAAACATCACGCTGTTTCTATCCTCACATTGAAGTTTATACAGGGTTATTTACATATATGTAACTATTCCTTGGGAGCTCATTTTAGTGTACAAATAAAGGAAAGAGTTCGTATAAACATATCGTCCAGGATCATAATGAGGGTTGAGCATGCACTGAAAGCCTAACGCAATTTTATTTTACGTTATTGTTCTGGGCACTTGGGTGATTGCAAAAACGTATGTCGTCACCCTCTCACTTGGTCGACATACCCAGGGGAGAGGGAGAACATCGTGGAAAACGTGCTGTAATGGAACCTTTGTATCTTTTAAAGTAAAAAAGATATACAAACTAAAAAACGTTTAACTCACAAAAATAATCCTATAATAGTTCTTACGTAAAAATGACTAAGTATAATACTTACTGAGTAAAAAATTATTTTTCGTAAAACATTTACTTTTACTTTGGTTTTTAGTGAATTTCCAATTGCAACCCACTGCGGAAAACGTAAACTGGAGACTAAGATGAAAGTTTCTTTTAAGGCCTTTGGAAATAAAATTATTTGTTCAACTTTATACACACAAATATATACTAACATCACGATAATTTTCGTGTTAAAAATCATGGTAACTTTGGAACTATGTATCCGATTTCTATCTAATTTGGTAAGCAGATGGATTTGTGTGAATATGTTTGTTATTAGGAAGAATCGATCAATCAGAAGTTGCCTTTTCCCCCGCCTTTTTTAATACGGAAAATGGATTTTCCATTTTCTAACAAAAATGTTATGTAGGACCTGTTTCTGAAATGCATTTATAAAGATGAAAATGCAATCTGGAGAAACACAATTTTATATAGGACTTTTAAAGTATGACAAAAACCAATAAAAGGACAATACTCACAGCATAAACTTTCCTTTTAGGATCACGAAGAAGAAGGCTTAGAACAGTTTGTACTTTTGGACGGTAGAATCTATGTCAAGTATTTTTCCAACATGCTGTCTTTTTTATTAAGTAGCCTGCAACTTACTTTATAAGATTTCGCTTGTTAGCAATGCACCCAGACGTCCATTGTTTTAACACCTTAGTAAAGTCGTTGTGGGTCTTCTCTACTAATTGTGATATTTCTTTACTCCTGAAAATACTTTCTGAATATTTTGCTGTTGTAGATATGTTACTGTAATTGTCATAATCAATGTATAATTGAGTTGTTGAGATATCATTTGGAAATATCTCTACTTTGGACAGAGAAATCCTGGAAAATTTCGAAACTTGACCAAATGCCATTTAGTATAGAATGAATTAGAGCCATATATCGAACAGTAAGTCTTGCAAACGTTTCTGACAACTAGTCTTAGATTCAATACATTATTTAAATCATATTTCACACTTTTCTTCAAATAGCCATTTTCGTCTGTTAGACTTGAAGGGTAATCCAGAAGTTCGTGTTTTAATAACACTTGCAACTCACACTTCCATTGAGTCACTAGCGTTATCGAGGAGATAATATTTGTTACAGCAACCTTTCTTTTGGTTTCTGTCTGTTTCACTTTCGAAAATGATGGCATACTCAAAATATCAATTCTATCGATTGGAGAGTAGATAGCTTTAGTTTTCTCGATGGCCCTTTTCATCTTTGACCTTTTCAAACAGTTTTCTCTTTCTTCTTTAATATTTAATAGAAATTTAGAAGCCTCTTTCGTAGCTACAACTCCCCCTCACCGTTTCAACTCAACTTGTAGAATTTTCAAGAAAATATTCGTAATCTTTTAAGAACAGGCTACTAGAAACCTTGATTCAATCGGACAAATGAAACTGTACTAAACCATCTCCTTCATGTACTAAACCATCTCCTTCGTGTACTAAACCATCTCATTCGTGCTCTAAAAAGAAATGCTTATGCTGTTTGCATTGTCGTTCTATAGAGAAATGCAGAAACAAGTTTTCACAGCGTGATCTAGAGGATGAGCTACAATGGTATGTAATAAATTAACCTTTAAATAAATTCAACTTAAACTTTAATCTCTTATACAGTAGTCTATATGCATTAAAAATTATCCTAAATTGCTACCAAATTATATTTAAGATCCTACATAACAATTTATAACAAGAAATATTAGCTATAAGCTAATTACACTAAAGCCATTTCGTAGCGTAATAAATACTGAACAACTTAAAAGCCATTTTTTATTTAAAGGAATAATGATTTTCATCGATACTGACATCTAAAATGTTGCTTCTGAACGGCGACACTATTTAGTATTTAAGTGTATTATCGATCCCCTATACTATTTACTAGTTGTTGTTGTACTTTACAAATCTTATATAAAATTGTGTTCCTCCAGATTGCATCTTAATCTATATATGTGTATTTCAGGAATACATAACATTTTTGGTAGAAAATCGAAAATTTATTTTCGTATTAAAAAAGCGGACGAAAAGACAACTTCTGATTGATCGATTCTTCCTATTAACAAACATATTACCACAAATAACAAATTAAAACTGCTTACCAAATTATATCGAAATCGGACGTTTAGCTCCAAAGCTGCCATGATTTTGGATATGAAAATTATCGTGATATTAGTATACATTTGTGTGTATAAATTTAAACTAGTATTTTTTTCCAGAGACCTTCAATCAAACTTTCACCATAGTCTCCGGTTACCGCAATGGGTTGATTTTCTAATGGATATTCACTAAAAATCCAAAGTAAAAGTAAATGTTTTAAGAAAAATAAGCTTTTACTCAGTAAGTATTATACTTAGCCATTTTTACATAAGAAAGAAAGATGAGGAAAGATAGGTGGATCCAAGTTTGACCAAGAATTGACCACCAACTTGGAATTAGGGGAATATTACACTTAGGTCTCACATGGACAGCATGAACAAGGCCTCCTTTCTACATGCTTCATTTTTATATTACTTTGTTATTCAAGAATAAAACTGACACAAATTCACAATAAATACTTGCATCGCAGCACGCACGTTTCAATTAAAAAGCTATCATCATCAGAGTTTGCAACTACAAGTAAAATGCCCTACAAGAACTTGTAGTAGCAAGTAGATATAATTTATAATAACTATGGCTTTCTTAACCAAGAACATGGGGTAAGAGAGATCGGGCAATATTGCCCTCCAAGTTATACCCCAGGTTCGACCTCACTATGTTACCCTCCAAGTACTCATTTCTCCAGGTTAGGTGACACTGGAGGCTGAAAAAAAAATCTTCGTCGTAACTTGATTCGAACTCGAGATATTTTATATATAGATTAGTATCCTTTACTTGCAAGACCACTCAGCTGCCCCTAAGAAATGTTATATCTAAATGGAAATATATATACTTTAGGGGATGTAAAGTATAGTCAATAACGATGATGATTTTATCATTGAAACCAGTTTTACGTAATACGCGCATAAATGCCAGTTTGGTTCGACGTTATAATTAAATAGTTATTCTAGCGCCCATGTTTTTACCGTTTTGTTACTTGTTTCGTTATTAATATGTACTTAGTAACTCAAATATTCAGTACTAGAGTAACATTTTTTATAGGCAGTACCATATTTATTTTTAAAGTAACATAAGTAGTTAGTTCCTTATACTTAAATAGTTTGGAATAACAGTTCTTTTTGTAAGTAAACGCCGTTGTGGTACGTTCCATCTCAACAGCCTCAGTTATAGAGTAACTGTTATGTGGTACTTACAGTGTTCCTTTGTTATGTTCACAGGTACGTTCCATCACAACAGCCTCAGTTATAGAGTAACTGTTATGTGGTACTTACAGTGTTCCTTTGTTATGTTCACAGGTACGTTCCATCACAACAGCCTCAGTTATAGAGTAACTGTTATGTGGTACTTACAGTGTTCCTTTGTTATGTTCACCGGTACGTTCCATCACAACAGCCTCAGTTATAAAGTAACTGTTATGTGGTACTTACAGTGTTCCTTTCTTATGTTCACAGGTACGTTCCATCACAACAGCCTCAGTTATAGAGTAACTGTTATGTGGTATTTACAGTGTTCCTTTGTTATGTTCACAGGTACGTTCCATCACAACAGCCTCAGTTATAGAGTAACTGTTATGTGGTACTTACAGTGTTCCTTTGTTATGTTCACAGGTACGTTCCATCACAACAGCCTCAGTTATAGAGTAACTGTTATGTGGTACTTACAGTGTTCCTTTGTTATGTTCACAGGTACGTTCCATCACAACAGCCTCAGTTATAGAGTAACTGTTATGTGGTACTTACAGTGTTCCTTTGTTATGTTCACAGGTACGTTCCATCACAACAGCCTCAGTTATAGAGTAACTGTTATGTGGTACTTACAGTGATGCTTTGTTATGTTCACAGGTACGTTCCATCACAACAGCCTCAATTATACAGTAACTGTTATGTGGTACTTACAGTGTTCCTTTGTTATGTTCACAGGTACGTTCTATCACAACAGCCTCAATTATAGAGTAACTGTTATGTGGTACTTACAGTGTTCCTTTGTTATGTTCACAGGTACGTTCCATCACAACATCCTCAGTTATAGAGTAACTGTTATGTGGTACTTACAGTGTTCCTTGTTATGTTCACAGGTACGTTCTATCACAACATCCTCAGTTATAGAGTAACTGTTATGTGGTACTTACAGTGTACCTTTGTTATGTTCACAGGTACGTTCTATCACAACAGCCTCAATTATACAGTAACTGTTATGTGGTACTTACAGTGTTCCTTTGTTATGTTCACAGGTACGTCCCATCACAACAGCCTCAATTATAGAGTAACTGTTATGTGGTACTTACAGTGTACCTTTGTTATGTTCACAGGTACGTTCTATCACAACAGCCTCAATTATACAGTAACTGTTATGTGGTACTTACAGTGTTCCTTTGTTATGTTCACAGGTACGTTCCATCACAACAGCCTCAGTTATAGAGTAACTGTTATGTGGTACTTACAGTGTTCCTTTGTTATGTTCACAGGTACGTTCCATCACAACAGCCTCAGTTATAGAGTAACTGTTATGTGGTACTTACAGTGTTCCTTTGTTATGTTCACAGGTACGTTCCATCACAACAGCCTTAGTTATAGAGTAACTGTTATGTGGTACTTACAGTGTTCCTTTGTTATGTTCACAGGTACGTTCCATCACAACAGCCTCAGTTATAGAGTAACTGTTATGTGGTACTTACAGTGTTCCTTTGTTATGTTCACAGGTACGTTCCATCACAACAGCCTCAGTTATAGAGTAACTGTTATGTGGTACTTACAGTGTTCCTTTGTTATGTTCACAGGTACGTTCCATCACAACAGCCTCAGTTATAGAGTAACTGTTATGTGGTACTTACAGTGTTCCTTTGTTATGTTCACAGGTACGTTCCATCACAACAGCCTCAGTTATAGAGTAACTGTTATGTGGTACTTACAGTGTTCCTTTGTTATGTTCACAGGTACGTTCCATCACAACAGCCTCAGTTATAGAGTAACTGTTATGTGGTACTTACAGTGTTCCTTTGTTATGTTCACAGGTACGTTCTATCACAACAGCCTCAGTTATAGAGTAACTGTTATGTGGTACTTACAGTGTTCCTTTGTTATGTTCACAGGTACGTTCCATCACAACAGCCTCAGTTATAGAGTAACTGTTATGTGGTACTTACAGTGTTCCTTTGTTATGTTCACAGGTACGTTCCATCACAACAGCCTCAGTTATAGAGTAACTGTTATGTGGTACTTACAGTGTTCCTTTGTTATGTTCACAGGTACGTTCTATCACAACAGCCTCAATTATAGAGTAACTGTTATGTGGTACTTACAGTGTTCCTTTGTTATGTTCACAGGTACGTTCTATCTCAACAGCCTCAATTATAGAGTAACTGTTATGTGGTACTTACAGTGTTCCTTTGTTATGTTCACAGGTACGTTCTATCACAACAGCCTCAATTATAGAGTAACTGTTATGTGGTACTTACAGTGTTCCTTTGTTATGTTCACAGGTACGTTGAAAGAATTTACAACTGAATCATACATTGCTGCATTTTAGAGTAAGTAGATGTTTTATAAATATGCTGGAACTTTTAGTGGTGACTTTTGAATATATTGTTAGAAAATAGTATTTTATGATTAGTATTTGGCAAAATGTTTTTATAAGACCTTAGAAAATATATTTTCTATAACCTTCATGAAATAAGTGAAAATCTGATGTAGAGTATCGCTTTAAATAGAATAAGATATTTTCCAGATTTTTGTGAATTTCGATCACATTTTGTAGTTTGATTCCCAGAAAGAAATATCTCTGTGATACTTCAACACTTATGAACGTTCAAAGTAAAACTGTTTTAAAATAGTTTCTGAGATGGGTCTAGTGTATCTCCAATGCTGCGTCTCAGTCAAAGTAATCATTACATATTGCCTTTCCTAGTTTTAATAATTTAAACTTATGGGATTTACGTTGACCTGGCCCAGAAATTTGAAAAGTCTCAAAACGTTGCCGAATCTTTTTTATTTTATCTTACCTCATTTTTTTCTTGTATATTTTTCGTTAGTAAATTTGCAGTTTCGAGCTTTGGACATCTACATCTTTAATAATTATTCAACTTCTAAAACTAATAATCGAGAGGCAAACAGATTCCTGCTAGGTCGCTTGGACAAAGTCAGACATTATTACGTATTAGGGTGAACTTATTGGACTGAATAAGAAACTCTCTGGCGAGAAGGAAATTTTAGATTCACATAAGTAAACGTTTAACGGTCCAAAACTTTTACAAAGTGTTATGTTTTATCTTAGAAGTATTATGTTTTTAGCTTCACATGATTATAACGTTTCTGAAGAAGGAATAGAAATTTTAAGAGTATATATATATATAATTAATAAATTTAAAATATTTCAAAAACAAGAATACTTTTAATACATTTATTATTCAAAGCTTTTCGCCGATAACACATCTATAAGGTCATTGATATTATAGAAAAAATTACATAAATTGCAATACTTATAAACATATGGTTGTTTGTAGTAGGGCCTACATATGATTTAATTTTTGTAAAAATATTTTGTTACATAATTATTTTCCTGAAGATGCTGGTACTTTTTTATCGGCGAAAAGTTTTGAATAATAAATGTATTAAAAGTATTCTTGTTTTTGAAATATTTTTAATTTATAAACTATATTACAAGAAAAAATATCCCCATATTTATTATAATGTAATATATATTATATATATATATATATATATATATATATATATATATATATATATATACACTGACATGAAAAGTTAAATAATAAATAAATATGTTGTGGCAGCCTGGGGAATGTAAACAGAAGTGCAAGAACTGCATACGTTTACCCACGTCTACAGAAATTTTGAATTCAGAAAAAAACGTGATTTCCCGTAATGAGGAAGAAATTACCTAAACATTTGTAAAAATATAATAAACAATAGTAGGCCTACTGATTTTTACATTTAACACCAAATTTGAACTAAGAACAACAAATTAGAACTAATAACTTTGTAAAACTTTCAACGAAAATCGCAAAAATAATAATGTATATTTTTTTAATTCAATTTATATTTATTACACTTTTGCTATTACTTGCACCAGACTTTCTGTTAACTAAAGGCTGTTAAGTTGTTAACGTACACTTGGAGGAAACGTTTTCGACTTACTACTTCTTCAGCCTCCTCTAGGGTAATGTCTAATTTTAATGTAAGTAACAAAATCATGTATTGGATGCTTACTGAATACAAAATATTTAAATAAAATTAATTGAAATCATCCCCTTGAGAAACATCAGAGGGGATATAAATGTTTTCATGTCAAAAATTGGATTAATAAACATTACTTATTATTATAGTTATATTGAAATATTTGCATTGAGATTTATCAAAATTTAAATAAATTAATATATTTATTATCTCATCAAAACTATTTAAAAATAACATTTTTTCCTTAACAGTGCTCAATAAATAATGTAACAACTTATGAGTTAAAGCGGTTGTTTTACAACATAAAATCAGCTGATATAGGAAATAATATGTTATCATTTAATGCACTTAGAGGCGACTCGTAGCGCAACCTGAAGGAATCTATAACAACGCTATTAGCCGGACGGAAATTATATTGGCGCAAAAATTATGTTTATGTCCATCCAATACTGTTTTAAAAATGTTTTCACATTGTGAGAGTAGGTTTTGCAGTGTGTTTAGTAAGAAATCATTCTAAAACTCTATGACTTCAAGTAATGTTTCATCATCAATTAGTGCATTATTATTTTCATCTCCCCACACTTTCTTTGCTTAAATTATAAAACGAACAAATTTTAAAACTTTCATTTTGTGTAGCTTTACGCGTGAATAGCTTGATTACATTATGTTTATGTTGGCGTGTACATTTATTCTAACAAAAATAATAATAACAACTTATTTTTATATCATTCACAAGGTTTACAACTGCCTCGTTTGGGCCATACTGTATTCGAAGAGATAATGTGGCCCGCACTACCCCTCAAGTAGGCCATTACTACCGTAAGAAAACGCGAAAATTATTGGTTTTAACGGGAATCGAACCCATAGCGGTATTCAAACGCCTTTCCTTCTTTACCACTCATCTAAACCATTTCAATAAAAAAACTTTAAACCACACTTCCGTCACCATCAGCTACAATGCGTGAGAAACAAAAGTGTGTGTACGCAGTCTAAACCATTAAACCTAAAGCGTTATTTCAAAAAATAATCACATTTCTTTTAAAAAATTTCTTCCTCAGCGTCTTAGATAATTTCAAACTTCTCGTGAATAAGAAATGTCATCCCCCTATGCACAACATCTACGTTTGAAATGTAATCTTGTGTAACATCAGAACGTTTCAAGGGCTGATAGCTTAGTGGTCTAGAATCAACTCGTGCCGTAGTATGGACATCGTGTCCCATATTGCGTTTGGTGCGCATGCGTACGAAATAAATGTTAGGTTTTACGTAAATATACTTTCCCAAATGGTTTTATATAAGACTTTAGTTAAAAGAGTGTACATTTTCTATTCACCCACACAATATATTTATACAAGCGGTATTTTATGTTCGACTACATGTATTTTTTAAGCCTTTCATAACTAGAAAACTAATTTCCATTATAAAATAAAATTTTTGCATATTTGATTATATAATTAGCAATATCGACGAATGTTTTATGAATAGTAAATAAAATCATCTTCTAGTATATTCTTTTACTGGAAAGGGTTTGTATGTTTTTTTTAAAGCGTACACACTACAATGTTAAATTGTTTTCCTAGGTTACAATTTTCTCTTTTCGTTTGTTAACCTTAACAAAATCAAATCGCTGTAACCACGCCACGTAAGTTGAAAATAGAACTGAAAAACCGTTCTGGATTACATCATGACAGCTGGTCGGCTCTTGCAACGGCAATAAAGTCTCCCAACACCGCCTTATGGACTCCGGCGTTGTTGATGTAGGCGCTTTTATGCTCAGTAAATAACACGTCCCTCACGGTGCTTGATTATAGTTTAGTGAGGCGTTTGTAAATAACAAATTGAAAGAATAATTTTCACCTGGATGAGAAATGTTCAATTGTTACCATCACATTGTTTGGTGAATTTAATGCTGAGCAGAAGTGTTTCGTGTAGCGCGCAATTTTATTAGGTAAAACAATGTAAGAACATACGCGTATTACTAACTCTACACTTTACGGTTTAGGGATGTATATGTTACAGTATATTGGTAAATAAGGGCTGGTAAATGTAAGCATTATGTAAATAAAATATGATTATTCGGGCTTTTACTATTTGCTAGATGCTATTTTGGTAAATGACGATTGGTAAATGTAGGTTTTGGAAATAAAATAATGAGTATTTCTAAAATATTCATTTTGTTAGCAAAGAGCGATCTAATATTTTAGGTTAGGTTTTGTGGACGTAAAACGTGAGATTTACCGAGTGTTTGATGGTAAACGTTCGAGATAAACGATAATCACAGAAGAGTTCTCACTTTTATATTAAAAATGGCTTAATCTTATGTTTTACTAAAAAAATCGTAGCATTTATCAACATACGGGCTTTCATAGTATGTTATTTAGTGCCGGGAATTCATCGTTTATTGGGTATTAAAAAAAGTTCAACTTATGTGATCTGTCGTTGAAGAGGGGGTTGTCCTGGGTGCTTGGGCATCCCCTGAAATTTTTAAACCTACATTAATGTTAAATAAAATATTAAAATACACATAAATCATACAAATTATTAAAGTATAACTTATTTTAATTTAATAAAAAAATGCGGGAATTATCAATTCAGTAATTATTATCTAAAACCCTATCAAGAGTTAAAGTGTATATTTTAACTTGTTGCTATTGTTGATTTACTTATAGGAGATTTATCAACTACACAAGTAAGTTATAGAATGTTAACAAAATTATCATCCCTTATGAAGATAATGCTAAATATCTGGGTATGAACTTAACTTAGATGCTAAACTAGCACAACATTAATAAAACGAAGCAGTAATTAAATATCAATCACCATAAGCACTATTTACTTAATTAGAACTTTACTAGTGAAAACTATTCACAAAGGTAAAAGTCTAAATAGCTAACTCAAAATATCACCAAAAATTAGTTTTTAATACACAAACTCACTAGTTCAACTAGTGACGGTGTCGCCTTCCTCAGTGCTTAGTTATATCTAGTAGTATATTAATAGTACACTGCTAGTAGTAGTCAAGCACTGAAGAAGGTGACATGGTCGCCGAAACTAGTCTGTTGTGAACTAGTGTGTTTGTGTATTAAAAACTAATTTTTGGTGAGATTTGTAACTAACTATTTTGACTTTAACCTTTGACCATAAGCACTGTTGGGTAGAAGCTCAAACCTTTCGTTATGTAATAGAATACAAATTATGATCAGATCCTGAAAGCAGTTTAACGATATATCAGGCTACTGTGGGGATGTGTAAAAATATCAAATACAGGATTTCTTCAGATGTCCGAAATAACGGCTGAGAAATATTGTAAACGCTCTTTGGAATGTGAAAAAGCAAATATATTTACAGAGATCTCATTCCGATGATAGAAGACATAAAGAAAATGGAAAAAATAACAAGAGAAGTTACTCCAACTCTATCCAAGTGCAGCACTTATTCAACTAGTGGACAACCATTACATGGTTAGAAGATTGAAGAGAGGCCAACCATTTGAGTTAGTGTAGTGTTGTGTCGTGCTAGTTCTAATAAAATACTGTATATGTAATTGACCATTGGCAAACAAAAAATAATAGTTTAGGGTACCAGCCCCCCCCCAACCTTCCAGAACTTTGGGTTAAAAATCGACAATATATTATTAAATTATGACTTTTTTCGATAAATAAGTTATTATATAGTCTCAAATATAAACTCCTAACTGTAATAAATATAATAATAATTTTGTAACATTGTAATGCTCTTTGAATAATTACAAAAATAGAATCACTTATCAAATGCTAGTCTATGTTTATAAATACGTTCGAATTTTAACTTACCTCGGCCTACCCTCGTAATCGTCTAAAAGTCTTAACAATAGATAGCGCTAGTGAAGCTTAGTCTGGAACATATGATTTTCAATACGTAATTTTGCAAGCGTAATATTCGCAGTTGACTCCGGAATTGTTCGTGTTGGAAGAATAACTACTTATATTAATTAATAAACAATTTTTATAATAATAGTTTATTATAAAATTAATAATATTCTCTAGCCATAAGTGTTATCGAAACTGGAGTAATTATTTATTAAAAAGTCTAATTTGCTTGAGTAAAAAGTGAGGCTATTGTTAAATAAATAATACTTATAAAAATTAAAATCATTAAATATTTTCAAATTTTAAGCACTTCTGTTACATGTTTTACATACACGCACGCGCGCGCGCACACGCACACACACACACACGTACATACATACATATATATATATATATATATATATATATATATATATATATATATATATATATATATATATATAATGAATTGATCGCCCCCCTTAAAGCAAGTCGCTGGATACGCGCCTGGGGTACTTTAGTTTCGTATGTATTCAAGTAACTGTTTAGTCTAATAAGAAACAAATAGGAAACTATAAAAAAAACATCCAACTACTTAGGTACTAGTGTTTTGTTCAGTGTTTTTAATAAAAAGTACAAACTTTGGACGAAGTAAACTTTATTATTGCCAAATGTTCTATATAAGACTCTTGTTTGATTTAAGCTCTTAATAAATGTAGGTGGCTAAAATCACTTAAGTGGAAAATAATTACAAATACAGCGCCCCATATTAATAGAAATGGTAAATAGATTGCGTAAATATGAGCCGTGCAGATTTTCATCACGAAATCGGAACTAATACAATGAAAAGTAATTTCTAGTTAGAAACCTCCCCGACTGCCTAAGCACCCTTTGCGAGGCTACGATTGGCTGTTTCCACTGGTTAGGCCGTTCTAGGGTTCTAGATATCCGAACGTAATTGCTTACTTTTACGAAGCCGTTCTGATCAGAAATTTTATTTACTTGTGTTTGAGCCGGAGCAGTGGGCTTCTACGCAGCAATAACCGTCATGGGCTCGATTGTCTCCTGCAGTTTACTCACGATCGGATATCTCTTTCTGACAGTACCATTTCTGTTAGTCTCGTGTTATTGTGCCTGCAAAGATTGTAACTAATAAATCTTACAAAAAAAGATTTTTAATATAATAAAAAAATATATTTCAACATAAAACCATTGCAATTAGGAAAAACACAAACGTAACACTGTCGTTTTCATGACGGGTGGGGACTCCTTGACGAAGTATTTTTATTTTTTCGAATTATGAATATTTTTCTTTGAACTTATTGTTTCCTTTTAAATTAGTTGCCATTTTAAAGGTTAAACCATATTATCCTTTGTCCTGGTAGGATTTTTTGTCGTCTACATTTACCCCTGTTTATTCTTTGTGTTCACACACAGGCGTACGCACGCACATGTGCATAAATAGTTCATATATATATATATGTGTGTTGGGGTGTATGTGTAGGGGTGTGAATCTGTGTGTGTGTGTGTGTGTGTGTTTGTGTGTGTGTGTTTGTGTGTGATTTTATGTATGTATATGTTTGTGTTTTCTAAAAGTTATTTCTTTGCCAAACCTTTTATTCAAATGTATGTGTTTTTTAACCATTAAAATTAAAAATTTAATAAATGTTTTCTTTGAGCGTTTCTTCATTATTAAAAGAATGTACCTCAATGTTTCGGGCTTACAATTTTAATACTAACGTGTAATAGTTTGTAGTAAATCAGAATATTGTAGTTTATAAGCAGAAATAGTCTCTCGGGTTATTACTTTTAACAAGGTATATACGTTGTATCGTGAAATTCATGTTTTACTTAGTCCCACAGTGAGTAATATATAAACTTTTTGTAGTTGAAATAAAATTATTCTTAGTGTGAACATATGTTTTCCAACAATGGTAAAATATCAAGTAGACATATCATGGTAGAGAGTTGAGTTCAGGCTTAACGTTTGTTCTCAAAGCAGTCAACCAACTAGCAATGTTAACCCTCTAATGTCAATATCTTATAACAGCCTTTTATAATGGAAACCAGATGTTTCCTAAGCTCATCGTTGAGGAAACCGCCAAGACGTTGTTAGTATGTGCGTACGCCCTCGTAACGTGCTGACATGACCGCCCTCTTGATGTACTGCCATGGCCGCCCTCGTGACGTACTGCCATGGCCGCCCTCGTGAAGTCCTGGCACGGCCGCCCTCGTGACGTACTGACATGGACGTGCCTCGTGTCGTGACGACATGACCGCCCACGTGACGTACTGACATGACTGCCCTCGTGACATACTGACATGGCCGTGCCTCGTGACGTGCAGACTAGGCCGCCTTTGTGACGTGACGACATGACCGCCCTCATGACGTACTGACATGACTGCCCTCGTGACGTACTGACATGACCGCCCTCGTGACGTGCTGACATGGCCGACCTTGTGACGTGCAGACTAGGCCGCCCTTGTGACGTGACGACATGACCGCCCTCATGACGTAATGACATGACTGCCCTCGTGACGTACTGACATGGCCGTGCCTCGTAACGTCCTGCCACGGCCGCCCTCGTGACGTACTGACATTGCCACCCTCGTGACGTGCTGACATGGCCACCCTCGTGACGTGCTGACTTGAAAGCCCTCGTGACGTGCTAACATAGCCACCCTGGTGACGTGCTGACATGGCCGAGCTTCGTGAAGTGCTGACATGGCCGCCCTTGTGATATGACGACATGACCGGCCTCGTGACGTGCTGACATAGCCACCCTCGTGACGTGCTGACATGGCCACCCTGGTGACGTGCTGACATGGCTGCCCTCGTGACGTGCTGACATGGCCACCCTCGTGACGTGCTGACATGGCCACCCTCGTGACGTGCTGACATGGCCGCCCTCGTGGCGTGCTGACATGGCCGCCCTCGTGACGTCCAGACTAGGCCACCCTTGAGACATGAAGACATGACCGCCCTCGTGACGTACTGACATGACCGCCCTCTTGATGTACTGCCATGGCCGCCCTCGTGACGTACTGACATGGCTACCCTCGTGACGTACTGACACGACCGTGCCTCGTGACGTCCTGGCACGGCCGCCCTC
The DNA here is from genome assembly GCA_036971475.1 of Prosapia bicincta. Lineage (NCBI taxonomy): Eukaryota > Metazoa > Arthropoda > Insecta > Hemiptera > Cercopidae > Prosapia > Prosapia bicincta. Next base: position 67,284,194 of record JBAIZL010000004.1, read on the forward strand.
GTGACGTACTGACATGGACGTGCCTCGTGTCGTGACGACATGACCGCCCTCGTGACGTACTGACATGGCCACCCTCGTGACGTGCTGACATGGCCGCCCTCGTGGCGTACTGACATGGCCGTGCCTCGTAACGTCCTGCCACGGCCGCCCTCGTGACGTACTGACATTGCCACCCTCGTGACGTGCTGACATGGCCACCTTGGTGACGTGCTGACATGGCCGAGCTTCGTGAAGTGCTGACATGGCCGCCCTTGTGATATGACGACATGACCGGCCTCGTGACGTGCTGACATAGCCACCCTCGTGACGTGCTGACATGGCCACCCTGATGACGTGCTGACATGGCTGCCCTCGTGACGGGCTGACATGGCCACCCTCGTGACGTGCAGACTAGGCCGCCCTTGTGACGTGACGACATGACCGGCCTCGTGACGTACTGACATGGCCACCCTCGTGACTTGCTGACATGGCCACCCTCGTGACGTGCTGACTTGGCCGCCCTCGTGACGTGCTAACATGGCCACCCTGGTGACGTGCTGACATGGCCGAGCTTTGTGAAGTGCTGACATGGCCGCCCTTGTGATATGACGACATGACCGGCCTCGTGACGTGCTGACATAGCCACCCTTGTGACGTGCTGACATGGCCACCCTGATGACGTGCTGACATGGCTGCCCTCGTGACGTGCTGATATGGCCACTCTCGTGACGTGCTGACATGGCCGCCCTCGTGACGTCTAGACTATGCACCCTTGAGACGTGACGACATGACCGCCCTAGTGACGTACTGACATGACTGCCCTCGTGACGTACTGACATGGCCGTGCCTCGTGTCGTGCTGACATGGCCACCCTGGTGACTTGCTGACATGGCCGCCCTTGTGACGTGACGACATGACCGGCCTCGTAACGTGCTGACATGGCCACCCTCGTGACGTGCTGACATGGCCACCCTCGTGACGTACTGACATGGCCGCCCTCGTGACGTCCAGACTAGGCCACCCTTGAGACATGACGACATGGCCGCCCTCGTGACGTACTGACATGACTGCCCTCGTGACGTACTGACATGGCCGTGCCTCGTGTCGTGCTGACATGGCCGCCCTCGTGATGTGCTGACTAGGCCACCCTCGTGACGTGCTGACATGGCCGAGCTTCGTGAAGTGCTGATATGACCGCCCTTGTGATATGACGACATGACCGGCCTCGTGACGTGCTGACATAGCCACCCTCGTGACGTGCTGACATGGCCACCCTGATGACGTGCTGACATGGCTACCCTCGTGACGTACTGACATGGCCACCCTCGTGACGTGCTGACTTGGCCGCCCTCGTGACGTGCTAACATGGCCACCCAGGTGACATGCTGACATGGCCGAGCTTCGTGAAGTGCTGACATGGCCGCCCTTGTGATATGACGACATGACCGGCCTCGTGACGTGCTGACATAGACACCCTCGTGACGTGCTGACATGGCCACCCTGATGACGTGCTGACATGGCTGCCCTCGTGACGTGCTGACATGGCCACCCTCGTGACGTGCTGATATGGCCACCCTCGTGACGTTCTGACATGGCTGCCCTCGTGACGTGCTGACATGGCCGCCCTCGTGACGTCCAGACTATGCCACCCTTGAGACGTGACGACATGACCGCCCTAGTGACGTACTGACATGACTGCCCTCGTGACGTACTGACATGGCCGTGCCTCGTGTCGTGCTGACATGGCCACCCTGGTGACTTGCTGACATGGCCGCCCTCGTGACGTGACGACATGGCCGCCCTAGTGACGTGCTGACTAGGCCGCCCTTGTGACGTGACGACATGGCCGTGCCTCGTGACGTCCTGCCACGGCCGCCCTCGTTACGCACTGACATTGCCGTGCCTCGTGTCGTGCTGACATGGCCACCTTGGAGACGTGCTGACATGGCCGCCCTTGTGACGTGACGACATGGCCGCCCTTGTGACGTGCTGACCTGGCCGCCCTCGTGATTTGCAGACTACGCCGCCCTTTTGACGTAACGACATGACCGCCCTCGTGACGTACTGACATGACGTCCCTCGTGATGTACTGACATGGCCGTGCCTCGTAACGTCCTGCCACGGCCGCCCTCGTGACGTGACGACATGACCGGCCTCGTGACGTACTGACATGGCCACCCTCGTGACGTGCTGACATGGCCACCCTCGTGACGTGCTGACATGGCCGCCCTCGTGACGTGCTGACATGGCCACCCTGGTAACGTGCTGACATGGCCGAGCTCCGTGAAGTGCTGACATGGCCGCCCTTGTGATGTGACGACATGACCGGCCTCGTGACGTGCTGACATGGCCACCCTCGTGACGTGCTGAAATGGCTACCCTCGTGACGTGCTGACATGGCCACCCTGGTGACGTGCTGACATGGTTGCCCTCGTGACGTGCTGACATGACCACCCTCGTGACGTGCTGACGACCGAGCTAGGACGGCTGGTACGATACTAATTCAGACACTTTAAAGTTGTACTTTAAATTTTCATTTTGCTTTCTGTAACGGAGATTTCTAAAACAGTCCAAGTGGTCACTTTACACGGGTATTGTCCATTTTTTACACCCCTCGAATCAGTACTGGTAAAACTCGTGTTGACGGTGACGTCCTGGAGAAGCGATGTATGTCGCGAAGATTAATCATCTGTGGATGCATTCATTAGTTGCGTCATCAATCAGCTGTCAGACGAGCTGGGCGAGCTGAAGTATGTAAATCAGGGCGTTATGCTGAATCGAAAGTACAAAGGGGTTGAAGATTTATTGGACGGTACAATGTCGGCTTTCGGTGTACTTCTATTGTGCCAGCGACATGTTGGCATTTTTGTAAATGTTCGCGAAGAAAAATAGACGGCATTATTATATATCGAATGTACTGAATCGACGGCCTTGAACATTTTCAAGGTCGTTGTTATAACTCTATGCCTGTAAGGCTTTCCAGGTTATAAACAACTATTTCTTTAGCTTAAGTGTAAATGCCTACTCTTGGTGAGCATAGGAGTGGATCAATAGATATTACGTATTCTATTACTTTCCTGCCCGTTATTGTTTTTCTTTTAGTATATTTCAGAATTGGTTTTACTGATATTTCCTCAATTATTCCAAAGATGTCTATTTCAAAGATTATTACTGTACTAAACTCGTTTCGTTGATCAAGTGACCATCCTCAGTGATTTAAACTGTACCTTATAACAAGTAGAATATTATTACCATCGACAAAATATCTCTTATTAAAATTTACTTGTCATGAAGTGCATTTCTATAACTAGACATGTGTCTTATATATTGAATCGCGTCTGATGTTACTTTTTATTGTGATAATGTGTTCGTTTTATTATTAAATAAACAAAATTCGTTTATTTAATTATTTGTTTTATCGGTTGTGTTTCAAAGGAGAACCGTACTCTCCCACCTTCTGATAGAGATATTGAGAATGACAGCTATGCATTGCAGGGGCTTATAAATCTTCTGCGGGACGGTTTCTAGGAATACTTTGCGTTAAATTCTCCAAGATCACTTTTTAGAAGTAGGCCACTCTCTGCTATATTTATTTCCCTTTTAGTGGGGTTGTCACCTAAAGGGAATTTATAGGGGATTGAAGTGACATGAATCTTCTCTTCTGCAGAAAGGTGAAACTTAACCTACAATATCAAACTAGCTTCTTTCAATTGGAACTGTATAATCAAGTATGAATTAAAAGTAATAGGAAATTGTTTGGAAACCGTTTATGCGCTAAAAGGATTGTTTACTGCTAATTTCTTAACATATTTTATAAATTGCTCTTAAAAATTCTTTGTTAAACTAAGTAGAAAACGTAAAGTGTATACTAAGATATTCAGACTGGCTTTCGTGTTGTCTCACTGTGTTGCGGCAACAATAAGGTTTCCCAAGTAACATCGAAAAGTAGGATGAAAAAAAATAACCCCCGAGGGAACAGAGGATTTCGGTAAATATACAAAATATAGATTATACGTGAGAATATTACCCGGTTTCGGTGGGAGGGGGCAAGGGTAGGCTCCGCGAAAGCTTGACAACGAAATTCAATCTTGGTTGAACCCCTCTAAACGTAAATCCTTCAATTTATTTACAAACTGTTCGGAACACAGCTCACTGTGTGGGTAAGCGACACCAACTATCAATTAGGCTGTTCTTTGACTTTTATCACATTCATTTTCTATTATTTTAAGTTTCTTTTTTAGAAAACATGATTAATGTTTTTATTGATGGTCTTTTTAAATTCTTTTGCTATATTATTTTTTTCAATAGCTTCTGATTATTAAACGTATTTTTTATTTAAAGTTTTATGAAAATAATTTTTTTACAAATATTTTCTTCCTTAAAAATATCTCAGTTTTTAAAATTTTGTGTTAAATATTTTTCTTCCCATAACGTCCCCTCTAAATGCAAACTCTAATTCTGCGTTAAATATACTGATCACTACCTTGTGACGTATGTTCGTTTTACGTTACAGAAGCTTATTTCAGTATTCTAAATCGTTAAAATTGATTTATTGTAAGTTAGATTTAGTCACAATGTAAGCGAGTGTTGAATAGTTTTTTTAATAAAACAAATAGATTTTGGAATAATTTGTAAGGTAAAATATTTAAGAAATTCTTTTACAATTTTGATTAAAACAACATAGTTTTAAATAGAAAAAAATAACTATTTTAATATAGAACAATTGATTTAAACTTTAAAAATTGGTCGCATGGGCGACAATGCTAAAGCAGTCTCATTGATTTATTGAATAGGCCTAGTTTTACTTCGATGTGAGGTGACATTGACGTTAGCCTATCCCAAAAATAGGTCGTGTACTGCAGTACAAGATCCGTCTGCTATCTAATGTTTCCAGATATATAGAGCTAAAATAATTGCACCCCAACTGTGTCTCATTGCCCCGGGCCTTGCACACCGCTGAAATCGACCGACAATAAATTTTACAGTGTAATTGATTTCATACGTTTGTCTCAATAAATTACTTTTTACAGCTTTTCAGTAATCCGACTTCATTGTTCTACTCTTACCAGGTTTATTTTAAGCAATTGAAATCAAACAGCAAATATTAAACACCATTTATATAAAAAATTTTTTATTTTAATCTCAATGGCCGAATAATTGAGATACGTTAAATTGTATTTTAATCGAATTTGAATGTAACATTCAAAAATAGCAATTATTTTGTAATGAACAAAATAGTATTTAAAAAAATATTTTTAATACAGTACTTTTGGAATAAAAAAAGGTAATTACCGGTTATCCAAACATCTCCTATATTTCAATATTATACCTGGTGGTGCAGAAAGTTTTCAAGAACACGTAAAAAATAGTACAACTTTGTGCTAATGCTCAAACAATTTAAAATGTTGAAATAATCGTTATTTTACGTCACAAGCACGAAGTTTTTTAAAATAAAAGTTTTTATAACACTAACCTATATTACTTTACAAGTCATGAAGTGGAAGATAGGCTATTTTATGTACGGTAAAGTAATAGCGTACATTTACGTAGAAGTCACTTCACTTATCAAACGGCTACCTTACGTTAGGAAACTGTATTTTGCAGGTTAAATAACTGCCCAACTTATGAAGACAATATTTTTAAGCAAGGTTTTTATAAATGTAAACGTTGGGCAACTCGTTAATTTGTTATACCCAAGCGTAAAAGTCTCCCAATAGGCAGTGACTACAAATTCCACGAATTTTTAAAGAAATGTTTTCCTAAATCTATATCCTCTTGGTATTTAGTAACTTATTTATACAGGTGAACTTCTTCCTTTTTGGCAACGAAATCTCCAAATGAAGAAAGTCGTAACCATCTTACCCAAACATTCTTTGGCACCATGATAAAAAAAAACTTTAGAACCATTATTCATTTTTGTCATTGTTAGGAATATATTATAATTGACTTTATTGTTTCATGTTTGGGCCTTAAAATAATCACAAAGATTATTCAACACCGAACACACCCAGTTAGTAAAACAATTTGCGGTGTTAAAGTGATCGTGAAAACCTCTAATGAACCTCAGGAACTCCTTCGAAGCAGAATATTCACCGATTTGTGTAACATTTTGGGATAATACGTATGTCGCTTTATGTTAAACTCGGGTGAAACTATGAAGGAAGGATACACACGTCTTTCCATCCCTACTGAGAGGGAGTCAAGGTGTGTTCCATAATATATTCCTATTACTGGAATCTGGGAATATTATCCTACATTCCTAGTCCTTCCTTTATCCCTTCCATCATTTCTTACCCTCCCTTCTAAACCTTGGTGTAAGTGGTTAACGCCTCCTTTTGACTCCGCTAGAGAGTAGGTAACGTCAATAATAAATCACTACACACGTGATGGAGCATGTTCCCCTGCCATATATTCTATATCATGTCCCACTTGTTTGTTATCGGTATTACAGTCCTTTCCTAACCTACGTAGGCGAGAAAAGTTATATTCGCCAAAATCTCGATCATATGGGTCACGATAAAAGCTTTATCAAACCAAGAAACCTCAATTCTCGAAGCACTATCGACCACATTTCCTGTCCTATAATATTTTACCTTCTTACAAACATATTTAGAAAGACGTCATAACGACTCGTTTTCTTTATCTTCCCGAACTATTTTATACCAGTTTCGTGTAAAATTTATCATCGTACATGACGATAAATCTTAGAACATAAAAAGCCATCTCATAAATAACTCATTGCGGTGGGGAAATTTATAGAGTGAAGCAATATACGTCCATGAATTGCGGTTACATTTGCTATTATTGTAGGATATCCGTTACTTGATGGTTCAGTGTAAAGAAGACTGTAGAAACTATCCTGTTTAATTATCGCCAATCCCTTTCCATTGTTGTAATCCCTTCTCGTCTTTTATTCCGACCGTCAACTCTAACAAATTGTCTGTCTACATTATCCAGCTACTATCCGGTAATCTAATGTATGTTAACAAATTAATCAAGAACTTACTTCCTCTTTTTCTAACGGAGTTCTATTCTCTTTCTTCTAGAACTTATCTTCATCATGCACTCGATTGAATCATTTGTAAGAACTGTTTTTTAAGGAAATATGTTTAGATTTACAAAAGAATGCAATGCTTGCTTATGGTGGATACGTTCTCTTTAGGGACCTTCGTTTACACATAGTCCCCCAACGGTATGGCTCGAGATTATCGAAGAAAGTAACTGACAGAAGTAACTAGATGAGACTTAATGCTTGACCGCCTGTTGCATTCATACATACAAAGTACAAAATGGCTACTACCTGTATAATTTCAAATTGCCACAAACGAACAATCGTCGGTCGCTTTTTGGAATTAAATTACACTTGCAAATAATTATTGCATTCAATTTGCAACTACTCTTTCTCTAACTCGAACACAACAAATATTTTGCACACGTTCGTTTATGTCTAACTGACCTTGAATCTATGTGTGCAAAGTACTGTACAATATATACTTATATTACTATCTCTCTATAATAACTTTACTTCTGTGGCATGAAGGAAGAAGTACAAAATTATGACGTCATTGCCAATAGTCTCTCTTTACAATTCTCGCCACTGCTATGTATCTATAGCTACGAGGGAGTAGGTAATAGCGTTACTGTAACGAGCATATAGGAAGATCCTACCTCCATTAGTTCATCTACGGTCAAACCTCTCAGGGGCAGAGAACGACGCGGCGGTAGACTATTCTACTAACTGCACTCTTCGTTGAAGCCTTAGAATTTGTTTCTTCTTCTCTTGCCATGTTTTATCGTTTTACTATATAAAATGCACCTTATTTTTCTAAATATTTTTACAGTGTTGAATAAAACACCTGTTTCAGAAATATAATTTTGTAATACAGTAATTTCTTGTCAGTAAATATTCAATATTTTTTTACTTGTCTTAAATTGTTCATTTGTTACGAACCAAAACAAGAATATATTTTAAACTGATCATAGGTTTTCGCTGACATTATTTGTCAACATAATGAAGACCTACTTAACCAGTTAAACAATATATTCTTGTTACGAAATGTTTGTAATAACACATATGTAAGGAAACAGTCACATTTTACATATATATATATATATATATATATATATATATATATATATATATATATATATTGCTCATATTTTCAATCGGTAATAAAATGTTTTACCCACCCATTCAAGTCCAAATAAATTTTTTTAAACTTACAGCGGAGGACAATTGATGTTGATACAGTTTTTTTTTCAAATAATAATACATTAGTTAATTTATTGTATTAATTTTAGTTTTACATGGGAGAAACCTGTTTCACAGAAGGGGCAAGTTATGCAATATATTTATTACGTTCAATTTGACTTAAATAATTTATAACATATGATTTCATAAAACAGCTGATTTTATGTTATAGGATTTGTGGTAGAACAGCTGTTTTAACGCATAGGTTATGCTACTTTATTTATATTGATTGTAGGCCTAATTATTTTATAAAAAGTAACTACATTACAACTTTTCTTTGTTGGCTTAATTACGAATTGAGTTTAAAATCGTTTTCTTCACACTAATTGTTTAATACCAAGAACAATTTTTTTAAACTGATTTATACACAGCTGTATTCATAAATGTGCTCAAATTTATTAATGATTGTATAGACAAAAACAATTGTTTTGTAATTTTTTTCTAGATATTGACCGTAGAATCACAGATTATAAACAACGAAACTATCTGGCGTGTTCAGGGCCACTTAAACACTCACTATCAACAATTAGTTTATGCAAATTGCATTCACGCCGGAAAAGAATGCACCAGGCGCGCGTTGCGATAACGCAGCGAGAACACACCGCCTTCTAGATAAGGCCGGTATAATGTAATTAGGCTGAAGGAGACATATTTTCTTGAGCGCCCATTAATGTCTCTGTCTAGGGGACACTATCACAGGTTTGGCTCGTTAACTGGCTCGACGATATTGGATCCCCAACAGGCGAGCTTTCTTTCTTTCGTGTTTTTCAAAATTAGCGAAAGATTTGTTGTCTTGAACATTCCTTAGTGACTATAAACATTCTTTTAGCTCCATGCAAATATTTAGCGAGTTTATGCCTATTTTTTTATTTTAAGAAATACGAAAATACACTATTTATTATTTTCATTGTTGCGTATTTCATTTTACATTCTTAGATTGTCTACCAGAGTTTTTCATGTTCTTGTTATTCATTTGTTGAGTGGGAAACCTTTTTGAAAAAGGGATATTACCATACAGCAAGAGTTTTTTTTCTAGCAGGAATTTATTGATACTAAAAGGGAAATTTATGGTACTATTGTAATGAAGGCACATGGAGCTGGAGGAAGTATTGGCGGTAGTAGGATATGTAACATTAGAGCGGCCCTAGGTAACGGAGAAACTGTCCCTAGGTAGTAGATGGACTCTGCCGGACAGTAAAAAACTATTATGCTGGAGACGATTATGACGCCAGAAGGGTCTATGGTTTTGACGACGATCTACAACGGTGAAAGATACTATTATGCTACAGGAGGCTATAATAATGGAGAGAAGGTATGTTGCAGGAATAGATCTTTAGCACTGTATGGACCTATTATACCGGAGGGGGTGGTGTGTGACTCCGGACATGATTACGATTTTAACGAAGAACTGTTGCCGTAGGGAAATGAGATGCTTCAAATGGTATAATGCTATAGTAGGTTTTCATAATGGAGGAAAAATATGACCCCTGAGGGGATAATATTAACAAAGAAGACTATGATTTTAAATATGATGTTAAAGGGTTTTAGTACTGGAGGGTAGTATGACGCTGGAAGGAACTACAGTACCGGAGGGAACTGAAATACTGGAAAGGGTGTAGTGTTATAGGAGGCTTCCATAATGGAGGGGAAATATGATGTAAAGGATCCATAGTACAGGTTGGAAGTATTATACCTGAGGGTACTATGACGCTGGAGGGAACTATGATGCTGGAGGGAACTAAAATGCTAGAAAGAGTATAGTGTCGTAGGAGGATTTCATAATAAGGGAAAATATAACACAGGAGGGGATTGTAGTACTAAAGGGTACTATGATTTTTAAACGAAAATATGATCCTAAAAGTCTGTAGTACAGGTGGGAAGTATTATACCGATGGGTACTATGCCGCTGGAGAGTTCTACGATGCTGGAGGGAACTAAAAGGCTGGAGGAAGTATAATGTTATGAGAGACATTAATAATGGAGGAAAAATTGACAGGGGGATTATAGCGCCAAAGGAGATTTGACGAGAAGCTATGACACTGAACGGGACTATTGTCATAGTGGTGGTAGTGGATCACGGCTATTGTCGGAAAGGGAAATGATGTAGGTATAACATCTGTCAATTAAAATTTGTATATAGACATTTAAGAGATTGTTAACCTAAAACTATTAAAAATATTCTGGCCTATGGTTATATGACCTAAGACATGTTGTATATAAAATGAATGAGCTGAGAAAAAGTTCCCGAAATAATGTAAAAAACAACTTTTAACAAAATAAACACTTGAGAAACTTCATTTAAATTAAATATAAGTTACAAATTATTTAAATTATCAAAGTAATGTTTGTTAAATATCGGAACATTTTAATTAATTAGTACATATTAGTTACGTAACAGTTTTTCTTTTGGGAGTTCTGTTCCTGTAAGTAAAAATGTTTCCTTGGTCCCTGTTTTGTCAATTTTAACATTTTTAGAAATTATTTAAATACGTTAAGGCTGACTATATAATGCCTGAACTTAAACAGTATGGGCTATGCTTACGTCAGGTATTCTACAGCCCCACTGTTGCTTTCCCAGCGTCTCTCCATCTTGCCTCTTTCCCTCTGTCGTTTACTTCATGTTCTTTGATCAATTTAGTCTTTCTTTTATTCTTTGGTTTACGGAACTAATTTCCCTGGGATATTATGTATACAATTCTGGTCTTCTATATTTACAAAAAAACATAATTTCTTTAGCATTAATGTTTCTTATTTGAAACCATTTTCATTTTGAACTACTAATTACCGCTTGCCTATAGAATCACTTACTTTTTGTTTATTGAGGACAACCGTTACGAGAGTTATTTCTCATTGCCACGGTTTGAGATTACAATGAGACACATCTCACGAAATGGTGATCCATATTATAGGGAATTGCCACAATAATGTATGTTAAAGTGTACAAGCAAGATCAAAACTACAGATACATAGATAATTTAGTTTTCTGTAAAACCGAAGATTATATTTTTTGTTGTTTTAACATTGCTTAACACTGAGTGCTATCATTTCATAGTTGTACTTAATTTTTAACTTTCTTCACATTTTCTTTACTTTTACTTAATTTTATTCATATGTTTCGGAATAACGTTGTGGATCGAATATTTTCGAAACTTCAGTGAGAGATTAGCAACGTACGCTCCGCAACGTCTTGCCCGCATAAGTACGTCGACGGAAACATTTGCAGAGGGATTACGTTAATCCAACTTGGAACAAAGAAATATAATCTTTGCGATAAATAAGCACTATGGTGCTAAGTCCCCGGGGACGGCGAGATCGAGCCCAATCTGGACCATGGCTATTAACATTTTTACTTTTATGTCTACGTATTAAACAATTCATTCGTGCAATTCACGAAAACAGCACAATCGTACAGAGCTTGGCGGATTTATGTAGTGAACGGGTGTTGTTTGTTTAGAGAAAAGCAAAGGAAAAGCGTTACACTACTTTGTGGATGTAAAGGACGATACTTTGCCTTTAGCAAGATAAAAGATGCTTGGCAATTGCGTTGGATTTTATAGCTGCTTTAAGTAGAACTATAATAAATATC
>JBAIZL010000004.1:67301009-67383509 GCA_036971475.1 Prosapia bicincta
GTGCATCTAAATATTTCAATGCCAAAAATGACTCCATTCCTCCGAAGTCCAAACACTAACTACCATTTAAGCGACTGGCAGTTGTGTATCAAGAACTCACATCTCCGGTTGCGCTGGTGGAGTGGCTGTGGCTTGTATGTCAGGATCTCATTTCTGCGGTTACAGTTGCAGCTTGTATATCGGGATTTCACATCTGCTGTTCCGGCTGTCGTGTGTCAGGATCTTACTTCTGCTGTTACGGCTCTCGTGTGCCAGGAACTTACTTCTGCTGTTACGGCTGTCGTGTGTCAGGAACTTACTTCTGCTGTTACGGCTGTCGTGTGTCAGGAACTTACTTCTGCTGTTACGGCTGTCGTGTGTCAGGAACTTACTTCTGCTGTTACGGCTGTCGTGTGTCAGGAACTTACATCTGCTGTTACAGCTTTCGTGTGTCAGGAACTTACTTCTGCGGTTACGGCTGTCGTGTGTCAAGAACTTACTTCTGCTGTTACGGCTGTCGTGTGTCAGGAACTTACTTCTGCTGTTACGGCTGTCGTGTGTCAGGAACTTTCTTCTGCTGTTACGGCTGTCGTGTGTCAGGAACTTACTTCTGCTGTTACGGCTGTCGTGTGTCAGGAACTTACTTCTGCTGTTACGGCTGTCGTGTGTCAGGAACTTACATCTGCTGTTACAGCTTTCGTGTGTCAGGAACTTACTTCTGCGGTTACGGCTGTCGTGTGTCAAGAACTTACTTCTGCTGTTACGGCTGTCGTGTGTCAGGAACTTACTTCTGCTGTTACGGCTGTCGTGTGTCAGGAACTTTCTTCTGCTGTTACGGCTGTCGTGTGTCAGGAACTTACTTCTGCTGTTACGGCTGTCGTGTGTCAGGAACTTTCTTCTGCTGTTACGGCTGTCGTGTGTCAGGAACTTACTTCTGCTGTTACGGCTGTCGTGTGTCAGGAACTTACTTCTGCTGTTACGGCTGTCGTGTGTCAGGAACTTACTTCTGCTGTTACGGCTGTCGTGTGTCAGGAACTTACTTCTGCTGTTACGGCTGTCGTGTGTCAGGAACTTACTTCTGCTGTTACGGCTGTCGTGTGTCAGGAACTTACTTCTGCTGTTACGGCTGTCGTGTGTCAGGAACTTACTTCTGCTGTTACGGCTGTCGTGTGTCAGGAACTTAATTCTGCTGTTACGGCTGTCGTGTGTCAGGAACTTACTTCTGCTGTTACGGCTGTCGTGTGTCAGGAACTTACTTCTGCTGTTACGGCTGTCGTGTGTCAGGAACTTACTTCTGTTGTTACGGCTGTCGTGTGTCAGGAACTTACTTCTGCTGTTACGGCTGTCGTGTGTCAGGAACTTATTTCTGCTGTTACGGCTGTCGTGTGTCAGCCTGAGTCAGGATCTCACTTCAGCGATTGTGGCTGGGGCAGTGGCTGTGGCTTGTATGTCAGTATCTCATTTCTACTGTTGCTATTGGCGCAGCGGTATCAGGTCTTCACTGTGGTGGTTGCGGCAACTTTATGCGTTTGGCGGCGGCGTTTGCGGTTCGTATGTCACGGGCATTTAGATCATTTCTCTGTTAAATCCATTCGCAGATATTTCAGTCGCAAATACGACAACGCACCTGATTACTGCGTACAAACGTCGCAAAACAATTATTTAGAAAGCACTCTAAAGCCACTTCGTTGAATCAGGAACAAAGACATGATTGTTTTCCTTTTGACGAGGGAGCGATCTTCGCGTGTTTGATTTGCGAAATGTGTACACACACAATCAGGAGCGAACGCTATTTTATCGCGAACACACAGTTGCGTCGCGTATTCGTCACTCTGCCCCACATTCTTCCTTCTAATTACATTTACTGCTGTTGCTTTCTTGTCATTATTGTTGCCTAAACATTGTGTTTTGACAGAACGAAGTGTTCTTGATCTGTTCCAATGTTACTTTGTTTTACTTAATGTAATGCTGACACTTTTCGATCGCATCTGTGATGGTTATAAATTTGTGATGCTTCAGACCCTTCTCTAACCCTAAAAACTAAATAAGCTGTTTATATACACGATATTATATATATATATATATATATATATATATATATAAACTTCACAAGTTTTTAAACTTCACATTATAATTTTAAATGAGTTACAACTTATGCATTCAAATACAATTATGAAGATTCAATGACAATCCTTAATTTGATAACCAATACAAAATTCTAATATAGAGTGGTTTATTGAGGCCCTTTGTTCTCTAATGCAACTTAACAAATACAAAACTATTTACTCTTAAATCCATCGGCTCGTTATTTGGGATCTTTCTACAGTGTCCACTGGTGTAATGTAAGAAAGACTTGTTTTAAAGTTCATGAAATAAATTAATAAAAATTTATAAGTAATTGACTAAGCTACTAAATCTTTTTGTTTGGCGAAAAATCTAATCTAATAAGGTTTGTTGTACTTATTTGTTCGAGTTTCCTTGGCTTCCACTCGTTGCTTTTTGGGATATAACTTGAAGCAACTAACTCTTCTATCACTTCTGCGCAGTGATATTTTTGATCTTTTACTAAGCCCCTTAGCCTTTGATAATTTACTTAATCACTCTTAGCCCTTTGTATTAATTATTTATATAAAAGAAACTCTTACAACTGTTCCTAATTTCTATATAATCTGCCTTAACTAATCTTCTTACATAAAAAACCCCCTAATTAAAAACAATCCCTTGCTACTTTAAACTTTTACTAACCCTCCCCACCCCCAATCACGTCTGTAATCCCTTGAAGCGCAACAAAACATAGCCCACTTTTTCCTCGAAGTTTTTCCTTTTAAACAACAGGCATTTTATCCTCACTTATGGTGTTTCAGCCAATCTGAGTTTAAATATTTTTAAATATGTAAAGGAATGAACGTTCTACCAACGGTTTTTGCTGTTTGCATATTGCTCGTTAGCTGTTTGACTGCTCCAGATGTCAAAATGTTCCTTACTAATTTGTTTACAGAATTAGTTTAACTTTAGAAAATAAATACTGCCCCCTTATTTTGTCAACACATATTCTAGATTGATTCACAACACTATACTGTCATTTGCAATGGTTATGCTCTCTTTGTCGACTTAAATATGTTTTCTTTATCGAGTTTATCTTTAAAATTTCTAACTTAATACTTCCAAACATTGGTTATTATTTTTAATATGCCTCACGCGCGCGCGCGCGCACACACACACACACACACACACACACACACACACACACACACACACACACACACACACATACTCACACACACACACACACACACACACACACACACACACACACACACACACACACACACACACACACACACACACACACACACTCACACACACACACACAGAAACACACTCACACACACACACACACACACATACACACACACACACTCACACACACACACACACACACACACACACACAAACACACACACACACACACACACATTTGGGCTCCTGCAATGGAAATCGCGCGGCTAAAGAAGAAAATAGTTTCAGTACAGAGTGATAGAGCGCTAGGAATAGTTTCTGCATTCTGGTATCTGATAGTGCGGGGCTAGTACTTGCCAGAACCCCGCCAATATATCTATTGGCTAAAGAAAGACGAGACATATACGAGCAACTAAGCGGTATTAAAGATACGCAAAACGAAGAAGAAAGTAAACGTACAATGAAAATAGCAATATGCTAGAGGACGCCTATTGGAGCGCTGGCAATCAGAGTGGAAAGACTTCAGCACTGGCAAGTGAACTACTATCTCACACTGGACACGGATGTTTTGGTGAATTCTTTCACATATTTAAATTACGTGATTCAGCTTAACGTGAGTTCTGCGAAAGCTTAAACGTTGACGCTAGACATCCATTGTTCTACTGTGAGGATTGGAACGAAAAGCGACTACAAATAAATGTCTGCATGGGCATTTCCATTAATGAACAAAACATGATATCCACTATGCTAGAAAGTGAAAATAAATGGAATTTTATAGCAAATTTCATAGTGATCATTATGTTTTTGAACAAAATTAAAGAATAAGAAGCCAAATGAACAGGTAAATATTTTGAAAGTTAAAACAGCATTTGCTGGTAGCCATTTCGCCCCCTGAAGTAATGCCAAAATGTGATCCCAAGGGACGACAACAAGTGGTTGAAAGAAGTTCCAGTTGTAGGTTTTACGTTTTTACTACAGTTAGAGCCTGCAGTCATGAAGTAATGCTGAACAGCCAAAATCCCGTGCTGGGCCTTCATGTAATGAGGATTTATTGCTGTTGAGGGTTTGTAAGATCCCACTTATTTCCTCCAACTTCAACTTATTCTAAAACACGCACACACACACACACAGTACAGCACAGCAAACACAAGCGCGCGCGCGCACACACACACACGCTCAAATAATGTTTGTTTCAATGTTTCCCTATGACTGGTTTTAGCCTCATTTTCCCCGTAAAAGATGAATAAACTACTTAAGTCTCTTGAATAGCGTTTAAATCATTCTTGATGCTTCTTTCAATCACAACAAAATATTCAATTTACCCGCTACACATTTCTTTTAATATACCAAACTTTTCCAACTATTCCTGCTCTTGGATTCAGAACGCCATCTTTAAAGACTTTTTGCGCTTCTAATTTATTAAATTTATTTTATGTGATAAAATATGTATTGAGTATAAAAACCATAGAATTGATGTCGTTCGTAAAGTTAGTACCAAAACCCCACAAGGACGACAAAGAGCATTTATTTCGTATTTAATAGTTTTTTATTTGAGTTTGTTGTAAATACTTCAACTGGGTTCTTTCGCAAATTGATTTCATTTATTAACATTTAGTGCGTTTAATTTATTAGATTACGTCTGTAGTTATTAAAAAAATACATTTAAAACGACCAATTATTAACAACACCTTGATCGTCAAACACTTCTTAATACATTGCTCAACGTTTCGACATCAATATGACATCATCCTCAGGAGTCCAATATTAAACACCATAAAGTCATTATATAATTTCACAAATCAAAACAACACAAATATAAATTAAGTAAATCAATACGAAACCATAACTAAATGTTTTTAATGTAACGCAACAAGTCAGTACAAATTAAACGTGTGTATGGCATATTTAACACACACTATCCATTGTCCACACTCATGTTAGGCTCCTGATGACGGCACCATAGTGGTGTGAAAACTGGGAACATATGTTTAAACACTTCTTGACCGTAAAAGTATAAATGATCGTTTTTTCTGGTTCCATCTCCTATCGGTTGGAAATCATCATCGCTGTTTTCAAATAAATAAGTAGCTGTACATGAACCGACAATAGCAATGGGCTATACTAATTGTCATACTCGTTTCAGTAACTTATTCCATCATCATCATCATCAATGACACTACTAAAATTTATCACTGTAACAGTTATAGTTGTAAATTTGTAGTAGCGTCATAGATGATGACGTAAGTGATGAGAATGTGAATTCTTGTGCAGCTATTTATTTTTTTAAAATTTTAAGTCACAATACAATAAAAATATTGAAAAGAACCTTAACACCACAAAAATAATCAAAAATAACAAATAAAACAAGGTACTTAAAATTAAACCCTTATGTACATTTCGATGACCATCATCGAAGGTCTTCGATAACATCTTCGATGTTATCATCATCAGAAGGTCTTATTACAAAATTACAATCTAGCAAACAAGAAGTTACAAACTAGAGTGATCCAAAATTTAACCCTTTACTAAATATATTAATTTCATCTCTATTAAAACTTTGGCTAGATTCATTACGAACTAGCGGAAAGGTACGGTTCGTATTATTATTACACATTTCTTTAAAATTTAAATGTTTACTAATTGATCCAAATTTCTTTTTCATATTTTGTATCTTACAATCAATTTTATGCTTATTTATTACATACATTTTTCTACAAAAATTGTTCCAATTAATAACATAAATATTCTTTGCTAGTCTGAGGTGTAAGTTGTACTTTTTCAATTCTAAATTAGCTAATTTACTATACTGATATTATTTATACAGATATTTAATTCCTTATTATAACCATTTGAGTTTCGCAAATTCGATAACTCTCTTGGTACGTGAATTATTAAAATTAATGCGAAACCATTTATAAATGTAGGAACAACTTTAGAACGTTGACATTTTTTCAAAAAACTAATATTCACTTGTAAAGAACTTATTTTAAAACTTAACTTACTAAAAAGGTTACTTAAATCACAGTTGAATTATTACCTATCGCTATTCTTACATTATTAACTGCTGCAGTACGCGTTTTCCGAACTATAGTGGCTACACCACTTTCTGAGATTTCTCCAATACGTCTCGTTTCTTTGATCTATTGTTAGACCAAGAGTCTCAGAAGTGACTATTTTTCCCACCCTTGTGATTAAATTTTCACCTTTTTGTACTTTTTATTAATGCACTTTATTTCTTTTTCATTTTTACCACACCCCCTCATTTGTTTCTATCCACGATTTCATTCACATTATCCTATAACAACCAGATCCTAAACCTTGTAAAAGCGAAAATAAAAATTTGTTCAACCATTGTTGGAATAAAGTAAACGCCCTCTCGAGATACGTAACTTAATTTAGAGATAACAAACTGCGCTTAAGTATATTTCCGGGCGAGGGAAGGGTTTTGTTTAAAGCGGTTGTCACTAGATAATTCCTCAAAATCTTCGGTACATAAAAACTAAAAGTACTTGCATAAATCACGAGTGTGCGTCTGGAAGTACGTAACTTGGTAAGAAATATGTGAGAAATGACTGAACTTTGCAGGACTGTATTATATAAATCAGGCGTGTGACGGGGTGGAAGGCTCGCGCCAGAGTCTCTTGCGCGTAGATGCGTTTATCTACCAAATATTTTTTATAAAAATTACTGCCTTCTTGATAAGTATTAATCTTAAAACCCATTTAAATTTGAATATTTTTCATTCTTTCCCCGAAATATTTTAAATTAAATCTATACACAAATCATACTCATAAAATCGATAAAACAAGTGCTTACAATACAATCATAGATTCTGAGATCGATTGAGAAAACATATTGAAAATTTCAAATCTGTATTGCATTTATCAACAAACGAAAACAACAAAGAAAACCTAACAGAAGTTTTACATTATTTAAATAAAGAATATTCCTTCTAAAAAAGGAAGCAAAACATATGATATAATACCACAAAATTGCTGTCAAAAAGTAGGGATGAACGGTGAACTCAAATATGTAAAGGACTCATATGTGGGAAGAAGATATATTTAAGAATACAGACGCATCTTCATCAGCACACGAGGAATGTATGGTAAGGAATGTATGAGCAATGAAACACATTTAGTGCAAATATATTGATCCTGCAAGTTCCAGATGGTCAACGTCCTTGGAAAAGAAGCTTTTGAGAAGCGATATCAAGATATTAAAGATATGTTTTACTTCAGTGAAAACGTAGAAGTAAAAACCTGCTGTAGAAAAGTGTTTTCTTTGGTTACAAATGTAAGGCACAAAGAAAGATGAGGGAAATTGGTGCCCCCGATAAGCAACGACTGACTATGTTTATTTTAAACCGCTTATCCTACATATCGTCTTTATCAAATCCTTTTGTATTTGGATGCTTAAATTAGGAAGACTGAACTGATTTTCTTTGTCTTTCTTTTCCCCGTTAGTCAATGCATGATATTTTTTTTGCTATGTTGGTATTTGCATTACTTTGCCAAAAAAATATCTCCCCCATAGCGAAACCCTTTTGCCAGTATTGCGCTCTGTGTACGCCTGATATCACGACAGCTAACCAACTCACGAAATAACTACCCTTTTTTAAAAGTACTTATATAGCCAAGTTTTTCTTTACTTATTGCTAAATATTTTGTCTTCTTGTGGACGTGTTACTAGCCCAAGTTGAATTTAAAAAATAATTTAATTAAATTATATGTTATAGAGTTAACCTACGCATCATGTGACCTAACCTTGGATTTACAATAAATACATTTTACGGGATACAAGACTTATGGAATACATTTTATTGGACGTATCAATTGTAAATACATTTTAAGTAATGTACTACTTGTACATTCCTTATATAATAAATTTAAAGATATTCATAGACTATACAATACATTTTAAGGAATGAACCACTTATAGAATAAATATTAATTGATGTAAACTTTATAAAATAAATTTATAGGGGCACACCAACCACAAAATCAATTTTAAGGAATATACGAGTTATATAATCAATTTTAAGGGATGCGCTACTTATACATTAAATTTTATGGGATACACCTCTTATAGAATACATTTTCAGAAATCCTTTAAGGAAAGCCTCCTTGTAAAATACATTTTAAAGGATGATCTACTTATGGAATAAATTTTAAGCGATTTGACATTCATAGGATAAATTTAGGGATGTACCACTTATAAAATAACGTGGACAACCGCCTACAGAATAAAGTATAGCACCACCTACATAATAAGGTACCACTTACGGAACAAAGTGTAGCTCTACTTATAGAATACGAATTAACAGATCCACCACTTTTATTACACATTTTAGTGGACATACGACTTACAGAATAAAATTTAAGGGATTCGCTACTTATAGAATACATTTTAAGGGATCTTCTCTTATGGTATGAGTTTTAAAAGATGCCATAGAATAAATTTTATGAAATGCACTTCATGTAAACTAAATTTTAAAGGATATAACCCTCACAGAATAGATTTTAAGGGATTTACCACTTATAGAATACTTTTTAAGGGATTCATCCCTTACAGAGTTTATTCTAAGGGTTGTTCCACTTATAGACAAAATGGAAAGGGATTTACCGCTTAGATAACAAATATTAAGGAAATTACCACATAGAATAAGTTTTAAGAGATCTACCAATTTTATAATATATTTTAAATGATGCAGTCCGTACAGAGAACATTTTAAGGGATGTACCACCTATAGTTTAAATGGGAAGGGATTTACCACATTTTGAATACATTCTAAGAGATCTACCAATTTTAGTATATATTTTAAATGATGCAGTCCGTACAGAGAACATTTTAAGGGATGTACCACCTATAGTGTAAATGGGAAGGGAATTACCACATTATTGAATACATCCTAAGAGTTCTACCAATTTTGTAATATATTTTAAATGATGCACTCCGTACGGAGAACATTTTAAGGGATGTACTACCTATAGTGTAAATGGGAAGGGATTTACCACATTATTGAATACATCCTAAGAGTTCTACCAATTTTGTAATATATTTTAAAAGATACTCCCCTTATAGAATAAGTTTTAAGGGATACACCCCTTACAGAATAAATGTTAATTGATGCACCACTTATAAACCTTGTAGCCTACTATTTTAGTGTTAGCCTAAACTTGAGTATCGAGGATTGGGTATAGTGCAGCAGGTCTTTGTATGAACTGCTGTACAACATTTTTTCACCTACAAAACCACCTTTCCCTTACCCATTAATATTTCCAGCCTAAGGAAGTAAAAGACAACATAAATAACCCTTTTCTGCGCGACGGGTAGCGTTAAAACAATACAATAACTCAACCTAAATTGACCTCGGAAAATTTATTACAGCATTTCACTTATATAGAAAAAATACAATCTGTGATAGAATATCTTCGTACTTGTAGATATTTCACGCAGGGTTGCTATCTGTGCGACTCTATTTGCCGTTGTATCTATTTCCAATTGCTTTCCGCTACGAGACTTTCAACTAAACCAGACGTCGGCCGAAATGAGACGATTTATAGACCAGAACTACAAATTCGATTCCCTTAAATAGGAGAATAAATCCGGAAATTTCGTTCTTTTTGTAAAGGAAGGAGTTTCCACCGTTCCTGCTAAACTTATTGCTTCCTTTTGCAAGGATAAATGTCGGAACTAACACAAAGGATGTCATTTATATAACAGATATTAGACTGTTTCTTTCCATAAGTTGGAAATAATATTACTGTACTATTTATATTCAAAATATTAATTGATGATATATATTTATTTAATTTTAATTTTAAATCGCTGATGATTTGTGTTAAAAAATAACAAACTACTTTCGGAAAACTACATTAAAAATATTAACTTATTATTTAATAATTTATTCTGGGATGCAATATAATTTGCCTTTGTATACGTTCCTACTCTCAAGGACGGGTCTCTTAAAAGACTTTAATGATTTGCACGGTTATAATAATTTTATTTGAAAGCCTTTCGTTATTTAGAGGAATAGATTATTAAAATACTCCTACTATATCATTCTACTGTTAAACGAGAAAATTAAAATTTTTCCATGAAAGAACTACAATGAACAAATTAAAATACAAGATGTAAGAGGAGACATTAGAATTGTTTCTCTCTGTAACAAAATTACGAAGCAAATAGAACGTTAATAAATTACTCGATCAAAAGTTATCAAATTTAACATTACAAAAATTACTCCATTAAAAAAATCTGAAAACATCTATTCTGGTTTCAAAATGGTCTGATACAAACGCTTCATAGTTAAGTAACTCAGAAAATATTACATTATATAAAAAATACGTAACAAGAGTTAGGTGTTGCTTGGCTATAGATTGATAAACATTTTATTGCCCTACGACAAGCAGGAATGCTTTTCTAAACACCCTTTTTCATTTAATAGTGAACTTACGAAGTTAATACTAGTGAAGCAGCTGGTTTTTGTAGATTTTACTTAATACAATACCAGGAGATTAATACATTTCAATAAATCCAAAGATCAAATTTATAAAACTTTAGAGTCAGAAGTAATTAGGTCTTCATTTTAAACATTTCAATCATATGTATTTGTTTGAATGCATTGTATACTCTGTTGCTATATTTTTGTCCTAACATAACTTTGGTTTTACTTAACCTAACATTAAATTTCCTCTATTTCGGAACAAGATGTGACGTTTGCCTGAACCTTTATTAAAAAACAAGATTTGCTCAGATTATTTTATTTTCATAACTTTAATTCCTTGAAAGATTACAGACAAGTGGAGAAACTTACCCAGGTAGAGTTATTCTTCATCAGACATTATTTATTTTGTCCTAAGAAATCATCTAATGAAGTAATTCTTGCACACTCTGTATAAGCATTTACAAACGCAGTAAAATGTAAAAACGTTTGGTCGCCTGCTGTTCTAATTACACCATGATCGGTAAATGCGGATGTCCTTACAGCCCCAGATCGGTCGTTGTACGGTCAGGATGTGGAGAAAGGCAAGCGGGAACGGAAGTCTATTGGTGTCATGTCCAAGCAACATTCATTTCCTCAACGATTCCAGTCGTCACCATGGTTACCCAACGAACTCTGACAAACGTTTTATTCACAATGTTTCGTGTAAAGTCCGTGTCTCTATCGATTCAGTGAGGCTCGATTGCGTTCGTATTAATCTAGATCAGTTCGCCCCTGGTATACCGCAGCCCCAAATTTGTCACAGGAAATAACCATTACTTTCTTCACACGCAAACAGCTTGGAAATAAAAATTTGTTTAAGTTTAAGGTGAATAAGATTTATTCATATGGCTTATTTTGAAGGACCCAACCCTCTGTAAGGTACATTAAGAAACTAAGCGTAAGTTTGTTGTTTTTGTTACATAAAAACACTATATACGTCGGCGTCGTCTCCAGCTGAAAAGCTCTTATCTCACCCTCAAGCGATGGTATTCTTTTTTCTACTCTTCTTCTCTCTGTACTTCTTCTTGGCATTCCTCTTCCTTCGTCTTAGCTTTTCTCTTACTTTTGGCGTTCTACTTTATATTCTTCTTCTTGGGGTTCTTCTCTCTATACTTCTTCTTGGCATTCTTTTTCCTTCGTCTTAGCTTTTCTCTTACTTTTGGCGTTCTACTTTCTATTCTTCTTCTTGGCGTTCTTCTTTCTGTACTTCTTCTAAGCATTCCTCTTCCTTCGTCTTAGCTTTTCTCTTACTTTTGGCGTTCTACTTTCTATTCATCTTCTTGGCGTTCTTCTCTCTGTACTTCTTCTTGGCATTCCTCTTCCTTCGTCTTAGCTCATCAGTTAGGAAAACATTTGACAGTTGTAATTTAAAAAAAAAATCATTTCCTTCCGCGCTCTGTATCTTCCCGTTTAAACTGTCGATTTGCGCCAGATACTGTGTATCCATTTCTGTGGCCCTTTTGTGTTTTCATTCCCACACCTCGATATCGTACGACTCTTTACAACTATATTCTTACTGTTTTTAATACACTATGGTTTCATATATAATTATTCGGCGTATAAGCATATCCAACATTCATTAAAAACATGTTTTGTGCAGTTCTTTCTTTGCTATTTCTCTCAACTATTGTTTTTTCTAAGGTTATATCTTTTGCAATCCTTATTCCTGGATATCTGTAACTATCCCAACTCGGTGATCATTTGCGTACCATTTCTTACTCTAAAATCTCAAAATATAAGTGAATTTATTGTAATAAATAAATCAGGGAGTTGCTAATTGGATTTCACCCAGAACTATGACAACTATTTGCTACGCCTCTAAAATTAAAGTAAATAAATTCATATTCTTATCTTATTTTCACACTTTGATAACTTTCCAAGTTCATTGCCAGCCCAACAGGCTCTAAGTAATTTAAGCCCTTCAAAGATTTATAGACTTGAACTCTTTAATATCCGAGCTTTAATACAAATGCAATGCGACATTTGAATAAGTGATATTAAAAGCTATTTATTTATATTTAGAGGGTTAATTGCCTTTAGTACTTTTGTACCTCATCTGCTCCCTCGTTACTAGCCACGCAGTTGATGACGATTATC
The DNA here is from genome assembly GCA_036971475.1 of Prosapia bicincta. NCBI lineage: Eukaryota > Metazoa > Arthropoda > Insecta > Hemiptera > Cercopidae > Prosapia > Prosapia bicincta. Next base: position 67,313,815 of record JBAIZL010000004.1, read on the forward strand.
GTCCTTCCTACATTTGTTGTTACAGTTATAATTTAAACCTGTCAAGGATAATTGTACTTATTTGAATATTATTCTCTTGGTCCGGCACCAGCTGTTCCGTAGTCGTACTATTGTAGTGTTGTATCTACATCTAATTGTATTCCCACGGTTCAAGGTCGGTAGTCATTGGAGACGAAATTCGTTTACTAGTAATTTCAGTTTCTTTAATCAAGCCTAAGCCACCCCTATTAAGATAAGCTTATCTACCAATGATGTTTTCGTGTTGTGTGCAACTGTGCATTACAAAGTTCCCTAAACAATGCATTGTGTTGAGCGTACGTCAAAAGCAAGGCCGACGCAACGAATAAGACGAGAAGTTTCATTAGATCGCGTACGGCGCGATATATATCGCCGTAGGTTGCCGATAGTCCAGTGCCAGTGGCGGCTACGTCCCGGTGCGACGGCTGTTTTCGCCTTGGCAGTGTAACGAGCAAGGTCCAATGCTCTTCTTCAGTTTACTACAAAAATGTCACCGTTATATCTAGTTGTCTGTACGTAGCCTTACCTCTATTTGTAATAATATTACAAATTATTATGAATATTATGAGTTACGTAGTCAACGTTTAATTTTAATAATTAAAAACAATATAAAATTTTTACTATATAAATTAATATACCTTCCCTTAATATAATTATTTGCAAATATATTAAATACAAAACAAAGAGTAAATGTTTGAAAAGGCTTGAATTGTTATCCAATCATTGATAACAATACAGTGTATTTTATGATATGTATAAAATATATTTATATTTTATGTAAGAATTATTCTTTGTTTTACGCTTAATATCAGTGTAATAATTTACTAAATAAATATTTATTTTGTAACATTTAGCCTAATTGTATTAAAGATTATAAAAGATAGCAATTCCCATAAATATGAAATTGGAGGGACAAATCTTACATTTTATCTTTTTATTTATTTTGTTTGTATGGTTTAAAAAAAATAAATCGTCCTTTTTTTGTATATTGGGCGTTTTTATACTTCTCTCTAAAATAACCAATTTCCCCAAAATAAAGTAATACTGTATAATTTAAATATAAAAGTATATTTGAAGTTTTTAAAACCAAATATTTAGTTTTCTTACGAATTCTAATAATAAAGCTACGAACCAAATAACCTGCTTACAGCTTTATGCGCATCAAGTAGTCCCAAACGTAAATAGTTGCGGGAAAATATCTCTTTACAGTTTGCGAGCTTTGTGCAGAATGAGCATTCAATAATCCCAGTGAACTTTCAGTTCTTGTGAGAAATATCCCTTACGAGAAAGTTATTATCGATTTTACTTAATAGTCGCTGCCAAGCTTCGTCTTGGAAAGGTAACAGAGATATTTACTCGCAGACTGTAGTGACATTACATTGGTTGTCATAAAGAGTTTTTTGTTAAAAACATATCCTATCAAATAAAAAGTCATTAAAAATATGCACTGTTATAAAATTAATTGTAATAATTTTGTATATTTTACCGTTAATAAGGAAATTAGGCACACTTTTTGTTTTATGTCTTACCATTCGTTAAAAGCTTTTAAAATTCAAGTTTTCTCTCTCACAACTGTAAAATGATTAATCTAAAATATTTGAATGTTAATGGTGAGCAAGTTGTCTAGAGGGACTTTGCATGACACCAGTAAGGGTTACTGTTTTTCATAATTTGTAGTTTTCAAATTCATGTACCTACCATGGCCCAGTATGTCATGTTTAGTTTAAAAATTCACCTTGAATATTTTTAATCCAGATCCATTGATGACTAAATTTGATATTGTCGATGACGTTAGGTCCAGATGTGTTTCTGTCAAGTAGTAATAATTTAGATAACAAGGAAATGCACAGTTTGTGATCACTTTTAATAAGAACAGATGCAGTATTTTAGAGAACTGTATATATTTATAGGCCATCCTAGGTTAAGTTGAGGCAGACCAGATAGCTGGGGGATTAGGAGCGGCCTGAGCGATGAATAGCCGGTGACGCCCCGGCGAGTACATCCCATTAGTGAGGCATCACCGATTACTCCACTTAAAGACGTTAATTTAATATATACCCATTACTTGAGAAAAACTTTGATACGGTTTTGTTAATTATTATCAAACAAACAATAACGTGTTTGTCTCATGTGAATCGGCTGACTTTAAGTGTGATTATCTATATCGAAGGAAAGTTTCGCCGGTAACCACACTTAAAGTCGCCCGATTAACATGAGACAAACACGTTATTGTTTGTTTGATAATAATTAACAAAATGGTATCAACGTTTTTTCTCAAGTAATGCGTCTTTATTAGATTAACGTCTTTAAGTGGAGTAATCGACGATGTCTCACTAATGGAATGTACTCGCCGGGGCGTCACCGGCTATTCATCGCCCAGGCCGCTCCTAATCCCCCAGCTATCTAGCTTGCCTCAACTTGACCTGAGACGCCATATAAAAATATTAGATGGAGATAAACTTCACAATATGCAAATAAACTTAAGTCTATAAAATGGCACATTTTATACATATTATTCATAAGTTATAGTACTTGAGTTTTAAATTTCTAAAAAATAAATTTTATAAACATTTTAGGGTGTTATATTGTTGCTAATTTAAGTTGAGGCGATCATTTTTTTTTATATGGAAATTGATAAAATATGTAAAGATTAAAAACTTAGTTTTCTCACTTTCATTAGAAAAATTATCAACATTCTGAAACCAATCACTGCGTCAGTTATATTATAAATGTTTTAGTTACTTAAGAAATTATTTCTCATATTTTCTGTGCGAAATAAAGTAGCAGTTTTTAGAATGAGCTGCTAATATTGATAATATATTTATTAGTTTTATTTATTTATTTTAAGGTTTTCAAACATTATCTATAAAATTTTAAATGGGGAAAAGATTTAAAACACATGGATTAATGCACGCTACGAATTAAGTATACAATATCAGGGGCACAGTGGTACAATATATTCCAATGAAAATATTGGGAAAAACCATTACCACTCTAGTTTGTAACTTCTTGTTCGCTAGATTGTAATTTTGTTGTAAGACCCTTGTTATAAGAAGATGATAATGACATGGTCATCGGAGTGTACATAAGGGTTTAATCTTAAGTAACTTCTTTTGTGATTTTTGATTATTTCTGTGGTATCGAGGTTGTTTTCAATATTTTCATTGTAATACTAATTTAGTTGTAAATTTTTAAAATTTGTTGTTGTAAAACACTTTACACTTTTATTTATTTACTTTTAACCCCCCCCCCCGTAACGCAACTGTGAAAACATAACCAAACAAAATATATAGACGTAAATTTTTCTGACAAATTTTTTTCGCACTTTACAATTCTGTTTAGCTTATATTTATTGTTAAGCTTAATGTATATTTAAACAATTGTGATTTTAATGACAGGATAGGGATGCAGTTATAGAGTAAATTGAATTTTCTTTTTGCTATTCCCCATGCACAACGTATAGTTAAAACTACAAATTTTAATGTTTTAATAAATTTAATCTCTAAATAGCATTATATGACAATTTGTTGAACTGCACAATTATCAATAGTATCTATACAAAAATATTAGAATATATGTAACTTTCGTTTAATATCTTCCTGTTTTTATCAACAGACAATGGAAATTCAGACGCAAGCATTAATTTAGTTAGACACGTATAACAAAAATGACTGGTTGGCTAGATTGATTTATTAATTGGAAAACGTTGTCACTTCACGCACTAACAATTAATTACAGCATTCGTTGAAAGGAAAACATGAAAATTGGTCGTTGTAGGGAAGTAAGTAAAAGCAAAATGAATGGCGAAATGTAAACGAAGAGCCATTACAGTTCCAAAAATATCTACCCAAACAATACTTTAAAAAATATTGTTTTCAGTGAGCGACATCTTGATTAATAGATCCCTGACTGCGTCGCGGTCGGCTTGTTTCCAGTTACACGACGATTATTTAGCGTTTGGCACCAACACTGACCACACAAGAGCAAAGTACAAGAATAAACCATGTTAACTGAAGCAATCTGTGACCACGATGTAGTTAGAATCCGATTAATATTAGAAAGGTATTTGGAAGTTGTTGCGGTAGGAGTGAGCTTGGCTCAGAGTTGTCACATCGTAGTGTGCCACATGTAGTTGCAGGAACTCAAATCACAATGGATCGAATTAGACGCTGACCAGAGCCTATAAAATAGCAACTTTGTGTATTTTGGTAATCAAGGTTGTCGAGGCTCCGGACATTTTCGATCATAACTAGCAAAATACCTTTCTAATTTTACTTTTATTAAATTTTCTTGATTTTTCCAAAATATTTTCCGAAACTTGCTATTGATGAAAATGGGCTCTCTTCATTTTGTACTGAGAAATTAAGTTCTTGTTTTTTTCGTTATTTATACTGGATTGTGGCGGAATAACAGAATCTTCTTCGACGTCGTCTAATCTTTAGTTTTATACGCAGGAAATAACAGAACAATAGTGTTTCTTTTTTTTAATTTAATAGGCTTATTCCTTGCTCTGGAAATATCTTTAACGTATTCTTTATGAATTTAATGATCACATAGTTCACCATAAAAAAGTTTTTTAATTGTTACTATCATAAAAACACACAATATGAGGTTAATTAAAAATTTCCAGATTGATTTTTGCCTTTAATTCTCGTTATTTTCAGTTAATGAATCATAAATTACAATAGTCCTCTCACCATTACACTGGCAGTGTCTCAAGTTCCTTTCGCATCCAGCTTACAACTTTGTAAATATGTTTACATAATCTCTATATAGTGTGACGTCATGCCTCCTTAAGATATTCTTTTATCAGCCATTTCTTGTTCTTTATTTCATTTCGCCTTGATTTTGCTTGTAATTTTAATGCTTATAGCCAGTATGTGTATTATCTCCTACGAAGGATGAGGAAGATTTGTATGGTAGACCATAAAACAGGCATCCGTTTGGTAGGTTCGTTCCTGTGCCTGAGTATCGTAATCATGAGAAGGTGTCACCAGTTTCTCCGATGTAAAGGGAATAGTGAGGAATGCTGGATCCAATTAAGAGTCACGAAGGGCCTTAATGATTCTATTATTTCGGAAAAAAAGGGAAAATGTAACATCACAAAGTCAGGGTCGCTACCTTGAAGTAGACTTGCCCTCAGCCAGAATCCAGAGAGGTGCTTCCGTTACTAGTTGAAGTTACTTGCATTTTGTCAAGTACACGTGAAGTACTAAAAGCATCATTGGTAAATAAAATGAAACAGTTATACAAGTTGGTTAAAAGAGCTACGATATGTGGTTAAAACAGCTAAGATATATGGTTAAAAAGATACAGAAGGTGGTTAAAAGAGCTTCGAACGGTGGTTAAAAAGATCTAAAAGTAAGTTAAAAGAACTACGAATAGTTTATAAAAGAGCTACTGAAGATGGATTAAAGAGCTACTAAAAATTGTTAAAAGAGCTATGAAAAGTTCTTAAAAGAGCTACGAAAGGTGGTTAAAAGAGTTACGAAAGGGTGGTTTAAAAAGCTCCAAAAGATGGTTAAAGAGCTACGAAAGTACTATAAAAGAGCTTTGAAAGGTGGTTAAAGAGCTACGAAAGTTTTATAAAAGAGCTATGAAAGGTGGTTAAAAAGCTCCAAAAGGTGGTTAAAAGCTACGAAAGTTTTATAAAAGAGCTATGAAAGGTTTTTAAAAAGCTCCAAAAGATGGTTAAAGGACAACGAAAGTTCTATAAAAGAGCTATGAAAGGTGGTTAAAAATCTCCAAAAGATGGTTAAAGGGCAACGAAAGTTCTATAAAAGAGCTATAAAAGGTGGTTTAAAAGCTCCAAAAGATGGTTAAAGAACTACGAAAGTTTTATAAAACAGCTACGAAAGTTTTATAAAAGAGCTATGAAAGGTGGTTAAAAAGCTCCAAAAGATGGTTAAAGAGCTACGAAACTTCTATAAAAGAGCTATGAAAGGTGGTTAAAAAGCTCCAAAAGATGGTTAAAGAGCAACGAAAGTTCTATAAAAGCGCTATGAAAGGTGGTTAAAAAGCTCCAAAAGATGGTTAAAGAGCAACGAAAGTTCTATAAAAGCGCTATGAAAGGTGGTTAAAAAGCTCCAAAAGATGGTTAAAGAGCAACGAAACTTCTATAAAAGAGCTATGAAAGGTGGTTAAAAAGCTCCAAAAGATGGTTAAAGAGCAACGAAAGTTCTATAAAAGCGCTATGAAAGGTGGTTAAAAAGCTCCAAAAGATGGTTAAAGGGCAACGAAAGTTCTATAAAAGAGCTATGAGAGGTGGTTAAAGAAATCACCAGAATATATACAGAAGATTCTTACAGTGAGTACGAGAAACAAATTTCCAATTTCTTATAAGGATAAGTGGTAGTTACTGTTTAATTTTTCCAGTGGCATTATAATGCCTAGAGACGTTGAAGATAATATTAAGATTAAATTTTAAATTATATAAAATTAATACAAATACACAGCGAGATTATTTTAATTTTAGGAATTAAATTTTTGTCAGTTTGGGTAGAGATATCCTTACCCTCCGATAGAGAATACTTCCACACTAGGTACGCGACATTGCACATGTTATATCAGTATTCTGGCTACCACGGGGTTCTATGCCGCCTTTGCCATTATCCTAATTGTGACGTAATCCTTTCCCAATAGTCAGCTGATCGTGTTATACAAACACACAAACTCTATTCTTGTTTTATCCATTCATTCAAATTACGCTTTTATAACCATCTGTTTTCCATGCGTTTATTGTTCTTTTGTACAAGCCCCACATTTTAATAAATGGTATATTTAGAAAAACGTCCATAAAACGAACAAAATCCCGGCATGGTCAGCTTTTGAATGTGAGAGGAGTGCCAATTAGTTATCTAGAAATGTTCGAGAACTCTTCGATAGTTTGGACTGGGCAACGGTCTAGCAACGGGAACAGACGAAGAAGAAATAAAATTTAGGAAGTTATATTTGTTGCCATGGTTTTTTTTTAAATTTTGTTTCTCAATGTTAATTTATGTTGTACATATTGGTTTCGAATATTTATTGATTTTACAAGGTGTGACATACAGCTTACGTCACTTTTATTTTGCTTTGGTTAAAAAACTAAGAATAAGCCTACTGATTCTGTTCGTTCAAGAAGTCCCTCCGCAGTTTATTTCCCTTCCCATCACATTAAGTGCCATATGGTAAGTCCATGCTATTGATTGCATAATTAAATTCTTTTAACCAAATTTTGGAAATCCAACCCCTATTATAAAGTGTTTTGGAAGGAACTACGAGTATTTAAGAGCACTATAGAGATCCTATATGATATCTCCCCTACACATTATTATTGTTGTTGTTGCTCTTCTTCTGCTTGTTATTGTCGTAGTTCTTCTTCTTCTCCTTATTAATAATATTATTTTTATGCGCAGCTATGTTTTTATGGAATGATACATATACTTTTGTAATTTCAGATACAAAATATATTATACAAAAAACCACATTTTATTGGTTGTAGGCCATTTTCATTACAACAAAAGATAAAAGTAAGAATATAGTGAATGCATTTAACGATCGGCTCGGTAGGGTCTTCTGGAGTTATGTGTAGCCACTTTCTATAGGGCATTTAAATTCTTCCCGTGCTTTATTAAGTGTATTCCGCGCGGCCTGTAACGTAATATACGGCATCCATTAATTGCGATTTAAGTCCCTCTCAGGATATATATGTATATATACCTCGAGTACTGTAATTAGCAGACAAACGTGCATGCTATTAGCCTTGTCTGCATGGACGTTTATAAACGAAGCTGTTGTAGCTCCTGGCTGAAGGTTTATCGCAGCCTATCTACTTTAAAAAGGCGCATTCAAATAAAATGTTTCTAATTACATAGGTACTCTTGATAAAATCTTTGAGACTATTAATTCTCTGAAAACACCCTATTCAATTGCAAATTAATCGTTCGTCTACTAAACGAAAGATGTAAGTGGACGACTATTTAATAAAGTACAGTTTCGGGTAAAGTATGATTTAATACTAGAAAATTTCTTCTCATCTTTAGATTAACGATTATTCTTTATATACGTCTTTTTACCATTTGTATTTCAAATGCAAGGTAAAATACCCTCTTCATATACTTCATCTTTGTCTTCTCTCCGTCCCCGTCTCCATCGTCGAAATAATTTCTCCATCTCATTTTTCGCCGTCTTCTTCTTCATCTGTTTCTTTTTCTTACCTTTAGGTATTGTATTTATCTACCGTAGCCCAGCTATTTTTCAAGAAAACCTCAATGATTGCTTTGTTTCAGTTTAATGAATATGACGTAATACAACGTACTGGAAATTTAAATGCGTGGTGACCGCTGGTACAAAGATGTAAATAGAAATATATAAAGTATATGAATGCAGACAAATATGTAGTTATGTAAATAATACAAAACATAAACAAAGTGTATGAAATTGTATTGCTAACTGTAAACTATTTTCGCAAGTACATGGCAGGTAAATATGTTACATTGTACAAAATATTTACTTTAATTGATACGAAATGTGATTTATTTTGTATCTCCAAACTTGTTTGTGTGGTTGGTTCGAGGGAAGATATACCTATAGAAACCCAGTGTTGAAATCTTTCATTCCAAAGTTCATCGTATATAATTATGAAAATTAGATACCTGGGCAGCCAAATCTCGGTTAGGCCTCAAAACTGTTTACCAACAAGTGGATCCAACGCTTGTGTAACACTGCGGCGGTATTACGGATGTTATCGATCGCCCGAAGCTATAAACCCTGAGGGCAAACAATTAACTTTCACGCTTACAAGGACCCTTTTCGTCACTATGACGTGGTTTGACATTTCCTTACGGAAGAACTTCCAATTCAGTTCCTCCTTATTTTACTTGAGCAACCTAACTTTAGACTGTAACATTTTATGAGTTTTGTAAATATTAAAACTTAAGAAACTGTCGCTAATATTGAGCTATTTTAGAGCATTAATTATCCACGTAAACAAGGGTATAGTGACATAAGCTTGCAATTAGCCAATAAAGTGTGTCTGGATTTTTTGTTTCGTTCCTTTCAGTAAGTGTTAACAACATATGTTCGTTTACCCTAACAAAGGCTACGCCGCACTTGAGTGAAGCAGGATGCTCGGTGTGAAGAGAGGTTGGTTCAAGATGCACCGGCTGGTGGCCACACTAGATCGCATATTTGGCTGCTTATTGGCATGTTTAAGACGCAATTCCACTCTAGATCGCTATTTTGGTAGCTTGTGGCCATGTTCAAGACGTAAAGCCACTCTAGAATACTTATATGCTCCATTATGGCCGTGTTAAAGACGCAAAGCCACTCTAGACAGCTTATTTGGCAGCTTAAGGCCATGTTCAAAACGCAATGTCACTCTAGACCGCTTACTTGGTAGCTTATGGCCATGTTCAAGATTCAAAGCCACTCTATACTGCTACTCTATTCGCTTATTTGGCAGCTTAAGGCCATGTTCAAAACGCAATGTCACTCTAGACTGCTTACTTGGTAGCTTGTGGCCATGTTCAAGATTCAAAGCCACTATATACTGCTACTCTATTCGCTTATTTGGCAGCTTAAGGCCATGTTCAAAACGCAATGTCACTCTAGACCGCTTATTTGGTAGCTTTTGGCCATGTTCAAGATTCAAAGCCACTCTATACTGCTACTCTATTCGCTTATTTGGCAGCTTAAGGCCATGTTCAAAACGCAATGCCTCTCTAGAGCGCTTACTTGGTAGCTTATGGCCATGTCTGTAAAAATCCTACCGCACTACACTCATTGGAAATATTCCGCTGAGCTGAGCGGGAACGCAACATAAGCGGCGGCAATTGTCGCTAGGAAGACCTCAACCTATACAACCAGCGTCTAGCCTTGAAGAATGTTCTTTCTGGCCTCACTCTGGCCTATAAATTTGGCGTCTTACACGCTGAGCGTCCAGCTTTGCAAGACGCAAGCGTGATAAGCGAAGAGAAAACCGTTCCGCGGCTCCCAAATTTGGAACCGCTGCTTGAAGTTCAATCTTCCCGAAGTAGGACACTTCTGTATTTATCACATTCTATGGAAATTTCACCTGAACAGAATATCAAATCGATATATCATAGAAATATACAGAGGTATACAAAGGTAAACATAACAAACAACAAATCAAATACAAACATATTGAGAGACAGTGGAAGTATGGAGAGACGGGAGAATATTTTTAGAATTTCCTGGCATCTGCCCACGTGTTGTATTCGAGCATTTGTTTACAAATCAGAGCAGTTAATTTACAATCAACAACAGCCTTGCCAACAATCGAACTCCCAGCGCGACTGTCAGCATCTGCCCGTAACTCTCAATAACTGACAATATGTCATACAACCTGCTTTTGAGAGGTTTTACTCACTTTTTAATACAAACAAAATAGATTAGCACAGGTTGGTAGAATGACAAAACACTATTACGTATTCAGTTTATTTACAGACACTGGATTTGACTTTATGACTTTAATAAACCAGTTTCAGTTTAAATCTTAAAACATGAAAATAGGAGGCACTTAAGGAGGTAAACTATTATTTTCTTTAACGTAGTAACGACTACTTGTAAGCAGGTGAAAACAAACAACAATGTGTTTATTTATAAAACCTATAAAATAATAAAAATTATAATAAATAACTCAATAATTATTAATAAAAATATTAAGATTAAAATGAACCGTTATGAACTACTAAATAATATTCCTAAGACTACAAACGTTACAACAAAGTACTGATAGTAAGAGAGTTCTCACATTATTTGAGGTGCATGCAATGTCCGTACCCAAGTCGTAGATAACATATGTTGGTTTGTGAAGCTCGGTGCTTCTACGATATAATTGGGCTTTGAAGCTAGAAATAAAATCGATAGTTTGCTTTATTCGGATTATCAAAGTATATGTATTGTTTAGTTTTAATGATATCGGTCAGTTCGGGTATTATGTTATCGACTGTGAAGGAAAAGACAAGATTGTGAATATAGGATGACGCTAGACATAAACTTGTGAAGGATATATTGGAGAATCACGCCTGCGGGTAAATGTAGGAGTCGTACTCTCTAATGGGGCCATAAAGCTGTGTATCCACTGCAGCTTTTATATAAAGAAAGACAAGGGAGCAAAGAAAGACATGGAATAAAGCAATACTAAAGACGAATAAAAGAAAGATGTCTCCTGTGTGAAACGATCCATCAACAATGGCACGCTGACAGTACTGCACCACCTGTTATTCTACCTTGCCATAGCTTTCTAATTACGATAGTTAATTAAATATATATAATCGAGGTTTAATTTGAAACGAGAAAATGTGGCAGCGTGTTATTATTTATTGCTAACAGGAAATGGACTTTATCTCTTACTATGAACGTCTTAAGTAGACTGTCGCAAAGCTACATATTCTGGTTGCGATGTTATCTCGAACAAACTGCACTACGTTCATAACCCTCCACTACTACATAAATGCAATTTATTTCTTGCAATTCTATTTACTTGAGATATTAATCTCAACATTGGTTCCTTCTGGTGTAATTCTCTTGAACGACTTGCTATTTAAATGCATTGAGCTAAACAAAAGCCATTCGAGTGGTAAAAGTTATTGCTTTACTTTAGTGGAAATGAAGTAATAAATTTCAATAAATACATTTACTCGGACGCGTTTCAGTGACAAAGACATCATCCGTACAGTACAATGTGTGATTTATAAAAGTTATGCTTTGTGAAGTGTTGCTTTAGGTATTGAGGACGGCTTTGTTGCTGAAACTGTCCAGTCAAATAAATATAACTTTGTGGTCTTTTTTTTATAATTACTAGTCAATCTGAAACCTTTTGTTTCTCTTATGATGGTTCTATTGCCGTAAATGTTTGACTAACCGATAACATCCGAACAAATTACGTGACTTAGCGTGACGAATGACCGTGTAAAATTATCCTTAATACAAAATAATCGATTAGATCTAATTTTCTAATCATAAATTAAACATATTTAAAGTATAAAAACAATTTCTGTTAAATACCTAAAGCATATACATAAGAAAAGTATTGCACTATAGGCCTATACATATCTATTCAAGAGTGTATTAAGCATGGAAACATTCGGACATTCTCTTTTGGTCCACGGGTTTAAAGTGTGGAAATATATCGTTCAAATTGTAGCGTGTGCGTGGGATTATAGTCTATATGATGTAACCTGTCTTAAGGCTGGCTAGGATGTGCCTTATCACTTGCACCCACCCGCAGCTGTTTCAGTAATGACACACCTACCAGCATCTCCACTAAGTAAATTAATTTCATATCCAAATCATTTTAAAATTTTTATCGAATGTATGAAAAGTAGATGAAAATATAAGAAAACTAAATCAAACAAGTCATAATTTAGGATAGCATTTTAGGGATATCTTATTTGTGTGTGGTAACATTAATAAACTAAACAATGTATGGCGTGTTCTTATATTTTTACGTACTATTCAAATATTCTATAAAAATATGGATATTAAGATTTGGAGGGGAAAGTTACTCTATCAATTGGGGATGTAAGTAGGTGAGATATAAAGCAGCTTCGAAAGATAAGGCACGTCCGGACATTCTAGACAGCGGAGCGGTCCACAAGACAGGTTACATCATGAAGACTATAACATCTTGGTTTTCTAAAGACTTAGCGTTCCTAGACAGCATTGTATATATATATATATATATATATATATATATATAGAGAGAGAGAGAGAGAGAGAGAGAGAGAGAGAGAGAGACAGACAGAGTCTCTGAGTGGAAACTGTTTCATTTTTATTATCTAATTGACAAATTCGACTAATGTCCGACCTTTTACAAATTTTAATTTTACCTCCACAATACTGACGCATACTAGACGCTCTACTGTGCGTAGTTGGTGTAGTCTTATCTATTCGAAATTATTTTTGAAAAGAGTATTTATTTTGGCACTATTAAACGAAAAAATACAGAGGAAATCTTCGAGTTGGCGCCATTCTAAAGCCGCCACACTGTAACACATAAAAATATTAAGTTAAATAAAATTTGTAATCAGTAAATTTGTTCAACATTTTATAAAGGCTTTCTATTAACTACTAAACTACATGCTTTTATTTCTAGCTACACTAACTAGAAATAATAAAAATCTTTATTGACTAGATTCTACGTACAAATGAAATATTCACTCCCAATGGAAAATCCCAAATACTGCCAGATTGTACATGTTTTTTACATACAATATGCGTAGTATAAAAATTAAAATAAAGTACAATAATCTAATGACATAAATATAAATATTTGTAAACCATTTTATTCATTTATTTCTTTTGTTTACAGGTAATGTGAAATTCAGTAAATTAAGATCAAGACTTCGTAAGGTGAGATTTTAAAATTTTACGTACAACTTCTGTTAAAGAAAAAAATATTTTATAAATGCCACAATCGAGTCCTTTAACCATACTTTAATCGATAGTAATGTTGAATGTAAGTTTCAAATCCTCAGAAAATAAGACACAATTTTCAAAAGCTAATCTAAATGAAAATTAAACTAAATCATAGCATATTTCTGATCCTGTTTTAAAAATAAGTTGACAAAAGCTACCTGTAGATGAATTTGAATAATTAAATAATAGTAATCATTAACACAAAGTAAAAAAATATATTTTATCAATCGAGTTTCCGTGACAAACTCATCATCAGTGGGCGTAATTAAAATTTTAGTTTAGAATTTATACGTGTGTGAGAAGTTGTGTAATATTTTAATGTGAGTTTAATGCGATAATTACCTTTTAGTGTACGTAGTTGAGTAACTATTATAGTGTAAATTAAGCGATAAGATATGATTTCATAAAACAACATATTTTATATTTTAGGTTATGTTGTGGAACAGCAGTTTTAACACGAAAGCTGTTACTTTATTAATTTACTGTACATTATTTAGTTAAAATAATACTATTTTACAGACTGCTTACTTATAGTTAACCTACTTAACTTTTACCTTTTCCTTATACAGGGTTCAGGACTCAGGCTACATCTGACGAGCTGTAAATTCTTTGTAGTTTCACTGCCCTGTGATTCCAGTAGGGTTTTATTATTCCTTTGGTTGTTTTATTATTTTAGTTATTTCTTCTATAAAAAGATGTTTTAAATTGTCACATCACTTGATGTACGCGTTCAATCTGGCAACACTCGGCTCGTTATTGCCAAGTTTATACTAATTTCCTTTTTGGTTTTTCCGTTACGTTTTGCACAATATTTCGGTATTGTTTACTCCAAAGTTTTTTTAAGGCGAACGTCCCATTTGGAAGCCGCCCAGCAACGATTCTGAAAAATAACTGTTATTAAAAGTTGTTGTGACGCTTCTTGTTTTGTCGCCTCCGGAATAGTATTTTGTATTATTTATCGATGGGATGTTCTGATGCAAAGCATTCTATTAAATATCACTTTATTGCGAAATAAATTTCAACAGAGAGTTACCAACTGGCAATATTCGACGTTTCGCAACGAGCATGTTTTCGAAGTTATATATTTTGATAAACCAAAATTGTTCTCGTTTAATGCCCATAAAATAAAATAAATTTCAGTAGTAAAAATTATTTAAAAACTTTTAAATATTTGAAAACCTAACATCTCTTCAAGTAGGCTACCACTTACTATTTACATACTATATTAATGTACATGCCTACTGAGTATTTGTGAGATAACGTGAAGCTGAAAGTAATTGCACTAAATGTTAGTAATTGTAGGACTTTATCTGTGTTTTATATTACTCTTTGAAAAGTAAACTTAAAATAATATTTAAAAAATATTAATTTGCAAACGTAGATTATTAAACAATATTATATTACAAATGTAGATTATTATACAATTTTAACTGCAAACGTAGATTATTAAACAATATTAAGATCCTAACGTAGATTATTAAACAATATTAAATTACTAACGTATATTATGAAACAACATTAAACTACTAACGTAAATTATTAAACAGTATTAAATTACAAACGTAGATTATGAAACAACATTAAACTACTAACGTAAATTATTAAACAGTATTAAATTACAAACGTAGATTATGAAACAGATACGTAGATTATTAAATTACTAACGTAGATTATTAAACAATTTTAAATTACTAACGTAGATTATTAAACAATATTAATTTACAAAAAGTAGATTATTAAACAGTATTAAATGGCAAACGTGTATTATTAAACACCAATTAAATGCAAAATTAGGCTATTAAACGATAATAGTTTTCCTTATAGACTTATAATAATTTTCCATTATTATAAACGATAGACTATTGACCAATATTAAATTACAAACCTTGATTATTAAACTAAATTAATTTGCGAATAGATAATTAAACAATAATATTTGAACGTAGATTATTAAATAATGTAGATTATTAAATTAAATAGATTATTATACAATTTTAACTGCAAACGTAGATTATTAAACAATATTAAGATTCTAACGTAGATTATTAAACAGTATTAAATTACAGACGTAAATTATTAAATAATATTAAATTACTAACTTAGGTTATTAAACAGTATTAAACTACTAAGGTAGATTACTAAACAGTATTAGATTACAAAAGTAGATTATTGAACAGTATTTCATTACTAACGTAGATTATTATACAATTTTAACTGCAAACGTAGATTATTAAACAATATTAAATTACTAACGTAAATTATTAAACAGTATTAAATTACAAACGTAGATTATGAAACAGATACGTAGATTATTAAATTACTAACGTAGATTATTAAACAATTTTAAATTACTAACGTAGATTATTAAACAATATTAATTTACAAAAAGTAGATTATTAAACAGTATTAAATGGCAAACGTGTATTATTAAACACCAATTAAATGCAAAATTAGGCTATTAAACGATAATAATTTTCCTTATAGACTTATAATAATTTTCCATTATTATAAACGATAGACTATTGACCAATATTAAATTACAAACCTTGATTATTAAACTAAATTAATTTGCGAATAGATAATTAAACAATAATATTTGAACGTAGATTATTAAATAATGTAGATTATTAAACGGCAAACGTGTATTATTAAACACCCATTAAATGCAAAATTAGGTTATTAAACGATATTGATTTTCGAATGTAGATTTTGAACAATATTCATTTACAAGCTTAGATTATTAAACAAAATTAATTTGCGAATAGATTACTAAACAATATTATTTGAACGTAGAGTATTAAAGAATATTAAATTGCAATCCGTTATAATTATTACAGATTTCACTTTATTCATTTTAAGTACCTTTTTGAAAACTACTACGGTTACATGATCGAATATCTACACAAATTTGTACTCTTGAAATGATAAGAAATTACATTAGTGTAGATGTGGCATGAGTCATGGATTTAAAATATACAGTTCCGATTTTGATCGAGTTGCAGTATAAAGACAGGGATGATGAATGGTTAAATAATTGCAATCGCTAAACAAACCCCTCTCTTCCTTGCTGTGCTGCTTTCTTATCTCTCCACTAAGGACCAGTAAATCGTGTTTTATTTCATTTATCGCCCATGAACAAAAACAAAATACCCTAGTTCCGAAAAAATCTGCAAAGGTTTTAGAACGCCAACACGATACAAGTGCTACTAACATTTTTAGAGTTTTTTAATCGCTATGCATTCATATTTGTGTTCTGATCTTAAGCTGGAAGTATTTGCATTAAATTTTAATAAATTTTAATTAGCAGTCACAATTATGTGACCCAAAATCTAAAACAATAAATCTAAACAAAATGTTCCATAAATTAAATGTGGATGTACAAGAAATACACACTGGTACATAATTTCTTGCAGTAGATTTTTGTAATTATAAAATGTTTTCGGCAGACATGTTGCCTTCATCAGGGATAAATCTATACTAAGAAAGAGTGTACCAGAGTATATTTACTGTGTATTTCAACTAACAGGCTTAGCTCCAAGTTATAATATAAATATAAAATGATGAGTTGAGATAAAAATATAATGGGTGTTTGTAAGCTGAGGAAAACTTTAATGTGTAAGAGAAATAACACTCGAGCAGAAAACTCTTTCGTGCCGTGTTCACCGTTAAAGATTACAGTTGTGTTAATAAAAAGAATTATTGATAATTAATGTTTTAAAGTACAAATTAAGATATAAACAAAGTAGTCTATAAGAAACTTAAGCCTATAAATTATTCAATCACAAAATTTATCAGAAGTGATAAAAGTGCTGAGAAATATAAATACGACCATTCAATACAAATCACGCTAAAAATTAATTTATAATATTAACTTGAAACTAAAAATATATTAATACTAATTTTTACGATTGTAGTGACGTCATTCGTCGGTTTCGTTATATTAAATAAATTGTCGTTTGGACGATATCCATCCTCCTCTAGTTTATTTTGTCGACCCCTAGTGTGCCTCTTAGATACTTGTATTTTATAAAACCCATTCTTCCTCTTTATTCACCCCCTTAAAGGATACTTTATGGCCGGTAGGCAGCAATTCCATCTTGGTTGGGTTTAGGTTATGTTTGCGGCAATAAGAGCATGGGTTTCTACCTGATCAAACGAGTTTCCTGCCCCAATCAAACTGAAACAAAGTGAGCCTCTTCAGTTCACCGATTTTATTTGTTACAAAGATAAATATTTTTATGTTATTTCTTTCTGATTTTTCAAGTAAAACAATTATTTTATATCAGAACAATCGTTGTGTGTATAACATAAACGTAGTTTTAATGTTATTGTACCATTGGACCATTGTACCAGTGTTATTTTTACCATATAAACAGTTTATTTTTATAGAAAATAACTCGACTCCTTTACAATTGGCAATAATCGAAACTAAAAATAAATTATGTTAGAAAAATAAAAACTAGGCATGTACAAATTATTTTTTTAGGTTCTTTATATTTACGGATTTTTTTTATTATTGTAATAATAAAAACATGTAGAACCATTAGATATAGTTATTAGTTATTATTAATTCATAATATTGATAATAATATTAATATATTCATCAACAATATAATACGAGAAATTCATATAATTCGTATATTATCAATACTGTGATGAAAGACATAACATAATTTACAACATGTTATTTAATTTAATATTTGTTGATTAAAATATTTTTAAAAAAAATATTTACAAGTGTTTTAGTTATTTTATTTAAGGTAAAATCTGGTATGAGAATCCTGATCATGTATTTGCTACACACAAAGCCTTCACATCCATTTTATTCCTTATAATGGCGCGATCTGTTGAAGATAATTTAAACTATAATAAACCAGAAAAGAATTGGTTAAATTAGGCGTACAAAAACAACATAACTTATACAATGAATGGTCATTAAGAGATAAAAGAAAAATTCTTTAGCAAATGAAATATCAGCCTCTACTAAAAGTGGAGTCATTACTTTACCCTTGTTTAGAGATTTAAAGGACTTAATTAATTAATGCGGTAGCAACTTAACAATGAATTGAAAAACTAATGAAGCTCGAACAATAGAATTAATAATCAATTTCTGCTTTTCTAGCGGATTCATCCCAGAGATTTATTGAGCTTTTGTCGAATGGAAGGTCATCAATCAAACAACCAGACTTGATTGTCGAGGCTATAAATTAAAGCTGTTGTTTTTGCAGCGTTCTCTGTTTACCGCTTGGCGTGTTTATTATAGTCAAGGTCAGTTAGGAGTGAAACTTTGTTTGTTTGTAAAAATCAAATTTGACTTGCCAATTGTGTGAATGTCATTTAATAGCTCCATAAAATCTCAGCGGTCCGGTGGCGAGTTCGTAAAAGCTTCATATTTATGTCAGCTCCGAAACTACTCCTGGTATTAAACCCTATTTGTTGAAAGCCGCCTGTTTTTATCTTGCCATTTTGATTTTGTAGGTCTATAAGCATCTTGTAGGTTTTCTTACAGAAATGTTAAAAGGCCTTCCACTGTGGTTGGCCGCATATATCCGCTGCAGTTTATCAACCTCAACATTTTAAAGCTTGTTAATACATTGCTTCTCCTCCCCCATTAAAATCTCTCGCCTATGACGTTAACACTGAACTAGCAACACTGATTGCAGAATCTGCTTGCTTATACGATTACACTGGAGCAAGTAATTGTGGGCAACTTTCTTCTGAGAGTAACTGTTCTTTCTCTCAGAAAATATGTTATTTCCTGTGTAGCCTACACGACTCACTTGTGGGGAGTGAAATTTCTATTTTTGATGCTCACAACGTTTTATTACTTTTAAAGAGAAATTTATATATCTTTTCCATCCAAAATCTTTTCTATCATAATTATTTTAAAATTATTTCCAATTTGAAATCTAATTGTTACCTTTATGGATGCAATTTTGTTCCTTCCTTTCACAACTACTTTTTTAACTATTCACAGTTTGGCTTCGTCAATGAAACAATTGTTTCGAAACGCGTCAGCAAGTAAGTTAATAGTTACTCAGTTGCTCAATAATTACTAATCATTTATTCAGCGAATTCAAGATGATTACAACAAGCAGCTTTATTAGAAGTTGAAAAATTGTCTTGGTAAAGATTTTACCATTTAAACAGGTCGGTATTTTGTCAGTTTGTCGGTATTTTTCACCGGGAGATTAGGGGTTATGTCAAAGAGGGGAGCAAAAAATAATTAGGGGTGTGTTGTAAAGAAATGGCAGGAAAGATGGGGAAAATTGTGAAAGTAGGGGAGACATTTCTTTGGTGGGGACCAGTCTAAACAAAGCTTAATGATGTATGTATTGGGATTTACTACTATTTGACTCAGTTTGTAAGTGATCATGAATGCTTAGTAGCAATTTGTAGAGTGTGAGGTGTGTAAATGTGAAACAAGAGTGCATCTCTTAGGCGGCATGATACAAGGGAGGAGATTGTTAGGAAGTTAGGGTGGTAGGGGGAATTAGAGTAGGGCAGGGTTAGTTAGTAAAGTGTGCTTTAATATTTTTAAGAAAATAGTTGGGAAAATTTTAGCCGAGAGAGAAAGAGATAAGTGGCAGTGAACAAAAGCTGGAGGATCGTCCAGAGCGATGATTGTGTTGGGTAAGGAAGTCCAAATGATCTGAAGTGTGGCTCCAAGTTCCCCGTGGCACATGAAGGGGCGTCACAGCAGAAGGAGGCTGTCCATGTGGGGTAGTCGACGTGAGGGTGACCAGTCAAGGCCATATAGGTTAGACTTCTGTCAGGGGTCTCAATTATACTGGTACCACGAGATCGTGAGCCTGCTATAACCATCCCGGCTAAAGTCTCACGAGAAGAGGAAGATGTTTTGGTAGTAGCGGATGTACTGGGTAGTAGATAGTTCCCGTCAAACGTTCCTGTGTAGAGGCGGTTGTGAACCGTAGCGATCCAGAACCACCGACTACTTCAAGTCTGATGACGATCGTAATTCCACTGTCATTAAAAAGAGTTTTTTTTTTAAATTTTTTTCTAAATTCATATAAGGACGATTAAAATATTAATAAGTTTTTCGGCTAAAACCTGACACGTAAACAGTTATTTTATTTGAGCGACCTAATGATGTCTCCATTGTTTTGATGAAACCACGTAGCCTTGTGATAATGTTTGGAAGTAGTAACTGAAAGGTATATAAATTTGTACTAGGACATTCAATAAAGAATTTTGTTAGAAAAATAAATACTCACAGGAAACCATTTTTAAAGTTCAAATAACAAAATCAGTCATAGGCCTATAGGCCTAGAATCTTCTGAGCGTTGGCTTTATCAAATCGTCTAGAAAACCGCAGTAAAAGGAAATATTTCTCCTGGAGGAAAAATATTAAGTGCGACTTTGCGACGAGTTAAAGTTTTTACTCTTAACAATTCCATTGTTGCGTCGCACATTTTGGAGTGACTGTGATTTGTTATCATTTACTCAAGTTGATCAACTACAGAACGTTCGCCAGAATAATAGATCAGTGAGAAAACCGTTATGTACATTTCCCTATATAGATACCATCATCTTGAGGCTACAACTAAATTGAATCGATTGCGCCACCTAAGATAGTGAAATGTACAAAAAGTGTTTGTACTTTTTATTTTTGTAAAGTGAATCTACTTGTCAAACTACTGTGCCTTACAATGAAAATATTGGCATCAACTCCAATGCCACAAACATAATAAAAAATAACAAATAATGCAAGTTACTCAAGATTATGCACATTTCGATGACCAATGCCTCATCATCAGAGGGTCTTATTACAATCTAGCAAACACGAAGTTACAAACTAGAGTGACGCCAACCGTTCTCTGAGGTCACTATATATAGGAGGTGTGCTCCGCCCTCGAAATTTACATAATCTGACCTTAAGTAACTTTTATTATTTGTTATTTTCATTATTGTTGTTGTATTGGTGTTGGTTCCAATATTTTCGTTGTAATATACTGTACGAATGTGCTCTTGATATTGTATACTGTACTTTAGGGTTATTATTGTAGCCAGTTCGTTTTAGAATATATTAGTCCCATTTAATTTTTTCCAAGCCATATTTACTTTTCCATATCATTCCATTTAAGGGTTCATAAAATAATCTATCATAGGTAAAAACATTGAAATTGTGTTAATGTCCCCACTTTTAAACATTGTTAAAAATTCACCCCTTTTTGTAGTTTCCTATAAACCGTATATATCTACACTTTTGGTTTAAAATAACAACAATAATTAGTAGCTAATTTAATGCAATCTATTATCTTGGAAAATCTTTATTTTTGTAAAAACGTTCAGGACTTTATACGTTAGAATGTTGGTCACACTGATTTTTGTTTTCAAGTTGGAAAAATTGAGTTTTTAAATGTTACCGTCCATTAAAGTTCTCTTTTCATTTATTTAGAATAACCCTGGAATTCGGTAAACATAATTATTATTATTTATTTTAAATAAATAAAAACTCTTAGCCACAAAAACCCCTTAAATCCACGTTTTATTTGATTAACGTTCTATTAGTTCTATTTCGATTGCAAAGCAATGATTTTCACAAGAATGTGAGTTTCCTCTGAATATGATTCCTTTAGAATCGATAAGTACATATGGATTTAAATAAACGTTTCTGTGGTTGAGGTTTTATTTATTTCAAACAAACACTACTCCGCAGTTGTTCTTGGTTGTTATTTAAATTATTACTTAGTTCTTATTTAAATTAATCATAAAATTTGTGATTCCAGTATTTTAAAGACCTAGTTAAAGGTGATCCAGAGTGCCCAATAGTTTCCGCAAGCAATGAAACTCCCTGGGTTTCCTGTTCAAACACCGTTATCACCAACTTATCCAGAGTAGATTACTCGTGCATTAAGTGACGTCATCAATATCCGTTCCAAACTCTCTCGGAAAGCTTTGTAATTATCTAACTTTAATAAATCCTTAGAAATGGCGTAGGAGCGGATAATCGCGAGGCTAACGAAGCGTGATTGGATTCCTGCTTATCCAGCTGAATATTTCGATGTGATTCATCGATGCTCTCCAGATAAGTGTCGCTTTTACGGGAATCCCTTTTTCCTGCTACTCAATAGCAGGGTGTGGGGAAATACGAATTTATGTTTATGGCGATTGTTTGAGTGTCGGGCCCAGTATTATACACGAAGCGTTCCCTATCTGTGTTGCATGTAAAGCTTTTCCGAGTCGACTTCCTAAACGTAGAAATATTGTCAGGAATATAGGTTATTCATATTTCCTGTGATAAAATATTCACTCGTAATAGCAAAATTTCTTTTTATTTCCCTGTTACCGTATAGACATCTCTTTACAACCCTGGTAGAGAGCAGCCCTGCTTCATGTAAGCAAATCTGGCCGCGCGATGCCCTATCCCCAGTACCAGGGCATCATTCTATCCTTAGTCCTACCTAATCCCATCCACCCTTAACCTTCTTCTTACAGTTGGCGCTCCTAATGTGAGGTAATATATTACTACCTATATTAACAATCTATGTCACCATATATAATAATAAGAGGCCGATGGTATTAATTCTGGTTAGTTGCAAACAAATGTTTCCACTCTTCAGTTTATCTATCATGTCCAATTCTTCCATCTGTTTCTGAATTCCCGGTTTCTATTTTAACTTGTTATGAACCAAACACTTTCAGAAATGTTATTTCAGCCGTGTTTGTAACTTGTAGAATAGCCTCTCTCCCCCTTCCCCCTCTCTCTCTCTTCATGTATCTTTCTCCATAGGAATGTGTCTCTATATTTTTGTATGTTTGTCGTTCTTTGAACAACGTCCATATTGTTTAGAACGTCTTCATTTGTTACCATTTTCAGAATAGAAGAAGAGAACGGATCAGTAAAAGAGCGTCATCGTTTTTAAAACTCTTACAATTACAAACACAAAGTTGCTTTTAAACGTAAAACACATAATAAACAAAAAAATCGCATTACAAAGAAAAAACATATCATTCGCAACGAGGAAATTAAGATTTTTATGTAAACTAATCGATTTCTGGACTGAAGGAGTGGCCTCTATATCACTCTGTCTTAAAATATGTTCAGATGTATGTGATGAGTTTGCTTTACAAATTTAATTCATTTAACGGATACTAACCAATTGCCGAAGTGAAAAAATAGCCTCCATTACCCTTGGTTTTAAAACATAGAGAAAAGTATGTCATAAGCTTGTTTTATTAATTTAATTCATTTAACGAATACTAACCAATTGCCGAAGTGAAGGAGTGGCCACCATTTCCCTTGGTCTTAAAATATAGTGAACGGTATGTGATGAACTTGTTTTACAAAGCTAGTTCACTTAAGGGATACTAACCGATTGCTGAAGTGAATGAATAACCTCCATTTTCCTAGAGCCGAACACAACCAATATGGTATAATAAAAACAACTTCTGTGTTTCTATATCTTTGTTAGAAGCTACGATAATGTCTGTTCAAGTTTTAACCATTATTTCTGATACGCATCAATTATTTGCATTTATTTACTTTGGGATTTTTTTAAAGTAACATATGCCAATATGATTACCTAATTTCGCTTAGTCCTGTTTGCGGCCACAAGATAGCACGCAGATAGGTATCTATCAACGCGCATGCGTGTAAGAAGGTGCTACAAAGGTTCCCATGCCAATACGTGATGCGGTCGTTCAGAAAGCACTCGTAAATTGACTTCACTGAAACTGTCCATTAGAGTGGAGATACTCCCGAGAGCAATTAGCTCTGATTGGTCAGCGGCGGCAATGAATCTCCACGTGTAGCGCGTTCGTCGATATAGTAATGTTCGTGAATTGCTAATCGATTACGAGACAATCGTTCTGACGTTTTGTATTACAAACGTAACCGAGTGCTTGAACCTGACGTGGATGGTGGTCACAGAGAGGATATTGCTCTTTACCGGGCCGTATTCATCGCGGAAGCATCCGAATTGTTCGTATTAACCTACCTTGGTGTTTAAGGTTCTTCTGAAGGGAACCCACACAAACTGTTTAAGGAATTTGATGTGTTGAACAAAACTAATAATAAAAATGTCCCTCGTTACAGTTCTTAATTTTTTAATTCTAAAAATTAGTTGTTAGTTTCTTTTTCGTTTGTCTCTTTATTTCATTGACGTTAACTTCCCTTTTGGTAAATATTTTCAGGAATATTTTAATACTTTTTATACAAAATATTTACTGTTAAAATGAAAAATGTTTTTTTTTTTTGCTCTAGTAGCGGGTGAACGCCCCTCTTAACCTTGGCTTAGAGCAGGTACTTCTACTGTGCCCTGCCCTTATCCTTCTTCTTGTAAGATTTCTTCTGAACGGGTAGACATCCTCATGACCCTGGTAGAGAGTGTCACTACTTTGGGCTATGCATAGATCCATACCTATATTCTCTACCATGTGGTTTTAAGTCCATACCTTAATTCTACCCGTACTTAAAAATCAAACTGTCTCACTGCCTTAGAACTACATAACAAATTTAGTAATAATATAAACTACTCGAACCTTGCACTGTGTCTTTCCACTTCATTTTTATAGCGTGCTAAAGAGACTCCAGTATAAGATTCCCTGTTAGTAATAGAATTCTTCACGCTTATTAAAATCTAGATCTTACGCTACATTTCTTGTCACTGTTAGATTATGTCGCCAAATATTCAACCCACAAACACTGCGAGCTCTGCTCTTTAGGTATTGGTTGTTTGTACGTTCAATTCTCATACTATCATTTGCTTGACCTTCTCACACAGTCCAGACATCACTAAAATTCCTTCACTTGTTGACACCTATACGTGCCGATACTGTGTGCTGCAGCAGTGCCTGAATGTATTATGAGCTTGATATCTCTAAGAGCTTTTTTCTTAATCACCCATAGAAATCTCTTTAATTTCGAATTTAATTCAATATTCTGAGTCTATTAAAATAAATACTTGCACAATGAACGAGCGTTGAATGTGTACGTCTTGCTGAAAACTACATCAGTGGCGTTGTTATTCTTGGCTGGTCAAAAGGGAG
Organism: Prosapia bicincta; assembly: GCA_036971475.1. NCBI lineage: Eukaryota > Metazoa > Arthropoda > Insecta > Hemiptera > Cercopidae > Prosapia > Prosapia bicincta. The sequence goes on from JBAIZL010000004.1 coordinate 67,339,270, forward strand.
CTATATAGACTAGGTGAAAATCTTTAGTAACTACATAAATTTACAAAGTATTGATGGTGCGAAACGATGACCCCCTACATTAAATTTCGTCCTAATGTTATTTTCATTTTATTCTGAAATACCAAACTCTAATATGTAACCTTCGTACCCACAGATTTTGTTCTAATCGTAGAGTTGAAATTAATCACATAAACGTCATAAGTATTGTAATATAGTAAATTACTTTATACAGAAATAATTACATGCTATTTTATTGCTAGTTATTTTATCAATATATATGGATAAATCTTATGATTTGAAGTTGCAATTCATGTTGAGTCTATTAATAAATTGTATCGCGGCTGTACACAACCTACACGTGGAGTAGATTAGCAATAGTTAACTTGTAATCAACTGTTGAACCTGTTCCTACATCGCCTTTGTGTGCGTGTGCGTGCGTCTATATTTAGACTTGTATTCAACGATGTTTATTATTAACAATCGCTTCTATTAACGATGTACCCACAAGGTACGAATTATAACGTCAGCATTAGACGGACTGTTTAATTAGGAGTCTGCCGAAAGTGTTAGGGATTATTATGGGTGCCAGGCATTCTGATGACTTGAACAAAGACCACTGGCCCATGTTTCCATCTGGTTTGTTCTTTGTCAGGTTGAAGTGTACATTGGTTGTTTTATTGTTCGGAACAAACAAACAAGTATTGTAATATGTTATAGCTTTTTATTTAAAATTAAAATTTTACAGTGTAGTTTCTCCTTGTTAGGAGTTTAAAGCGTTTAGACTGCAGAAGATATGAAAGTATTGTCAATATATACCTTTCATATATAATACATTTGGTATGTGTTATAGTACATAACCTTTGGTATGAATACCTTAATGATATAAAACCTCCTGGTAGAGGAGCGGAGAACCTGGCATCCGAGGGCAGCGTCGGGTGTCTGAAGCAGGCTCTACTCGTTTCGCTAAGGAAAGCTAGATATGGCGTCGCTAGATTACTATCCTTATCTGAAGCAGACTTCAGCTCTCACTGTATCCAATGCGTGTCTTTAAATAGCCTACACAGCGCCGTGATTTTCTGTTTTAGTCTCCAGTGGTAATATATCCTCTAATGATAAGGACATATTGGGAATGTATATGGTATTAAGATAGGAAGCACTTAGTAGATGTAGATAGGATTCTAGGAGTACAATTATACAGGGTCGCTTGCCTGAAGTAGATCTATCGAGGCCATTAAGACGTTTCTACCTGTCGCACCCCTTATATAAAAAAGGATATTGAAGGGTAGATGAAATTAAATACTTAACAGTTTTTGATGTTTTTCAAGGGTCTCTCCTTTAATATTTCACAAGATTTTATATTAATCTTTAAATAATATAATGTAATAAAATGACGCTTGTTTGTTTACAATTTTAAAGTGACTTAAACGGCGTCTTTTTGAAAGAGGGTTGTTTTTACGTAATTTTTTAAAGCTTCAGTTCATCAGTAGCCTTGTAACTAAAAAATGGAAGTTTTTGTTTGTTTGTTGTGTACTCTTGTTTACCCTCAACATAATAATTTTCCCTTATTCCCACTTGTTTCTTTCCCCAACTAACTCCATCTACCCTTCCATAACCTTCACATACAAAGGGAGTGTTACGAGTTGACATTTCTTTATGACTCGTAGGACTACTTCAGGTACTAGCCGCTGCACACGTGACGACGTGTCTCTTCTATACTCTTTAGGTATAGGAGGCATATGCAGTTTTATGCCCCTACCTTAATCCTACCTAACTTACCAATAGTCTTCCACGATTTGTAAGCTACAATTGCAACACTATTGTATTAAATATACAAAAAGTGTTTGTTTTATTGACTTTCTTTATGTAAGTTCTTTAAATGGTAAGTAAAGGGGGGGGTAGAATTAGGTTTCATGACATGTTTGAAGGATAAAATAATGCAAGTAAAATTGGTTTTAATTTAAAATTTTAAGGATGCTTCATTCAAATCAAAATAGCAGTAAACCTATCGATTTAAAACATTTCTTCAAGTACCGGTGCTTGCCTATCTGACCCCTGCAATGATCGCACTGCCTCAAAAGTTCAGGTGTTTCAATGTGTTCCGTACCGCCGAGCAGTGAGATGAGGGGTAAGTTGATCTCCCATTCCAGCCGAATATTATTTAGGTTTAGTTCCTCCTCCAGCGTTTAGAAATGTCTGTGACTGCGGTCTTTAACAAACCATGCGACTAAATGTAAGTATAAAGGATGAACAAAAATTAAAAATATTTTTTTCGTTCGGAGTCGATGTTTAAATTTAATTTGAGAATATTTACCAAGATATGACTCAATGTTAATAAGGCTTGTATAAGTATTCTTCAATTATAGCCTTTGGGGGGTCGTGAATTCTGAGAACTGGTCTAGACGAAAGATAAGAGCGGTTCCGGGAACCCCCATTGATAACTTGTCAGTAGAGCCCCATCTTGACGGCCGTCATAGGACAGCAAAATATCAACAGTTGCCCTTTTGGTTGAAATTTTCCCGGCGTTTTATTAGTTTCTGTAAAGTATTTTTGCCCACCTTGCAACTTTTGTGTTGAGTATGTTTTACTAGATTACCAAACCAAGTGTATTTTAAACAAATATATGTATCTACAACTTGAGAAACACACACACACACACACACACACACACACACACACACAGACACACACAGAAACACACTCACACGCGCGCGCACACACACACACACACACACACACACACAGAAACACACACACACACACTCACACGCACACACACACACACACACACACACACACACACACACACACACACACAGACACACACAGACACACACAGAAACACACACACACACACACACACACACACACACACAGAAACACACTCACACGCACACACACACACACACACACACACACACACACACACACTCACTCACCTCACTCACACACACACACACACACACACACACACACACACACACACACACACACACACACACACACACACACACACACAACCTTTTCAACTTTTCTAGTAATATCGTAAATATTAAGTAACGTATATAAAACAAAAATTAATATAATTTAAACAAGAAAACTTTGAAAATATAAATATACTAAAATTGCGTATAACTTACGTAGGTTTAACTTTCTATTAGAGCGCGGTCATTTTGACACCATCAACTTAGATTTGCTAAGGATTTTGTACGACCATTGTATATTTAAGTGTCACCAGTGGCTTTTAAAGTTTTTTAGAATACTAAACTATTTGCTGTTGCAGGTGTGAATAAATAGGAATCCATATCGTATATAATATTTGCAGATAGTTCTACCGCTATTATAAATAAACCCGTCTGTGACTAATATAAATATGTGACGTTATTCCCATAGACCTTTATGATAACTACATCGCATAAGTTACAGCCAAGTGAAAGTCCCCTTTAATTTGCAGCTATAACATTAATATAACCGCAAATGCCAAAGTATAGTAACACTTTCTTTGCATCATGCTCCGAACTCTCAGTCTCTCCGATTACATTTATAAATAATTATCTAGTAATAATGTTAATAACAGATATTATCGACTTACTTATGGAACTCCTGTTCTACCGCTCGTTCTAGTTTCTAAGTGACGTACACACTTAGCTACAAATCCAACTTAAGTACAGCCGGGTACAATTTATGATTCCTAATGACTGTTATTATACCGGACATAATAATGACGAGTTTCGGTTTAAACGTGGCGATTCGAGTAGATCGATAGTTTGCTATTAGTTCATGTGACATTATATCGAGTTATTGCTAAGTACCGAAGCGATTAGATAAGACTGGTCGTATATAGGCTTCTGTCTGCTTCCGGCGCTGTGGCATTTAGTTTTTGCCGCGCGGAAAATGAAATAAATGTAACACATTTTTCACTCAGGTTTTTTAAAATCTTTTTCTTGCGTTATAAACACGCCTTGAGACCTATTTTACAGACTTAATTTGCATAAAATTATTATGTATGACGTTTTCTGACGTACCCCGTTTGTTTAATGTACTACCTGCACAATTAACCTTAGAAATAAATTTAATAAACGCTCTTCTGCCACAGTTTAGTTTTCTCAGTAATTACTAAGTCCGTAACTACAGAAATGACTTTATTTTTTCTTGTTCATTGTTATTAGTGTTTTAATATCACGTTTTAAAAACGTTCGTCCAGTAGTAAGTCCAAACTAGTTTCACCTACTCGAAATGCGTGGAGCTCCCAACACCTACACAAACCTTAATAACACCTAACGTCTTGGAAAAGTCATGTAACCTAATTATTTTTTAAATATTAATTTTTATTCCTTCTCTTCTTGCCTTTCATCCATCTTTACAATTCAGAGCATCTTTACGAAATGTGTTAACGGTCTGAGTAATAGTTAAAAAACTTTAGAAAAAAGGTTAAAGTTCCATTTACCTCTCTCCCTATGGTTTGTAATTTGCTGTTTCATTATTATTATTATTATTATTATTATTTTGCATTACCATTACAGAATTACTAGAAGTACAAAAGTAAATTTAAGGCTACACTATTTTTATTTTTTTAAATGCTATTTTATGACCGGTTCAGAACTGGATATTCTTTCAGTTTCAAGGACATCATTATTATGACACACGAATGATGAGGTCGAATTGTTAATATAAGTAAGTTTTAGTTAGTAATGTAAAACTATTTCTTGTAAAAGTAGAAGATACATGAATAGAGGTAAAAGATACACGAGTAGAGGTAGAAGATACATGAGTAGAAGTAGAAGATACATGAGTAGAGGTAGAAGATACATTAGTAGAAGTAGAAGATATATGAGTAGATGTAGAAGATACATGAATAGAAGTAGAAGATACATGAGTAGAAGTAGAAGATACATGAGTAGAGGTAGAAGATACATGAGTAGAGGTAGAAGATACGTGAGTAGAATTAGAAGATACATGAGTAGAGGTAGAAGATACATGAGTAGAGGTAGAAGATACACGAGTAGAAGTAGAAGATACATGAGTAGAGGTAGAAGATACATGAATAGAAGGTGAAGATACATGAGTAGACGTAGAAGATACATGAGCAGAAGTAGAAGATACATGAGTAGAAGTAGAAGATACACGAGTAGAAGTAGAAGATACATGAGTAGAAGTAGAAGTTACATGAGCAGAAGTAGAAGATACTACTCTTGTAGAAGACACAGAGGTATCATGTGTGCAGGCAAGATTATATTTACTTTTGTAGACACGCTCACACTACCATTGTCGTAAATAATTGTTTATACATTTCACTACCCGCGTAAGATTGAAGGATAAGATAGGAGAACTGTAATGACGTACCAAAGGACTAACAAGTCATTATGATCCACAGGTACTGCGAATAGGGTACGATTTGGTTGCAGTCGTTAAATTTTTGATTTAAGCTTAATAAATTATCTCTATTTTGCCCTCTATTTGTAGACTCGAATTCAGTTACTCGACCATTTGTATAAATAAAAAATAAACAAAAGTTCATCAGCTTTTTATAACTTGATTATATCTCAAATGTTAGCAGCATTGTTTTGTAGATCGGGCTTTAATATATATAAATAAATTACAAGTAAACAAAATGAATTAGCCGGTCCAGTATTTCTATGTAGTAAAAGAAAACAACTCAATAAGTTACAAAAAAATGGCAGAGTCGTAAAAGCTTACTGCAAATTAGGGAGATAAATCTCGGAGCGCGGTGTTCCAGTATTTAAGCAATAATTTGAAAAAACAAACTGGAACTGATAAGATCCCAACAAAAACAAACATTTCTTATCTCCTTGTACTGAAATAGAACCCTTGAACTTCGTATCTTATCTCCTTCTCCAAAACTAAACAATTATTAATCCAAGCCCCCACAGAAAATAACATAGTCATAAAATTAAATTGACAGTTTTCCAAAATCAATTCCATAAATTTCGTTAAAAGATATTATCTAATGTTTAATGGAAATAAATTGTATAAAGATTATGGACCATTTCAGGGGAATTGTTCGTTATCAAACAGCCACCCAAATTTAAACAAAACGTTAGCTCAACTATCAGCTTATTTTCATATTAATACTCGTTAAAGTATACAAGCCTAAACTGGGAGCTCAAATTCAAAATAAGAACAAATAAATATTAATGTTCGTAAACATTTATAAAATTTAAATTTAAAAAGTATTTCACTTATTTATTTCTATTATCGAAACATAAAATCACAATAATCGTTCACCTATATAGTTTGTGTTTTAATCTCTTGTTAAATCATATATTTATTGCTAGAAAGATTATTTTTAATTTTGCAACCAATCTCTATTTAGGGCTATATAGGTGTCTTATTGGTTTTGCTCTTCTTCCACCCTTCTTCATTGCAGGTTTCAATTCCACAGTTTCTATTATTATAATGTACTACTTTGCCTACACTGCGTCGTTTCATGTGCGATAGAATAGATAGGGTGCCTAGTTAGGTAGATAGGCATGCACGTATTAGGTCACTGTAACCATTACGTTTGTTGTAGAACTTCTGATTTACTTATAGTAAATATTTATAGCAAATATGTTTTAATAAGTAATGTGTACACCCCCTCCCCTCCATAAGTGTAACACCCCTCCCCTCCATACACATTACTTATTTATGTATTTTTCGTATTTGTTAGTTTTTGTGCTGAATCCATTTCTATTTCTATGACAGCCATGTTGCATACAACCACTTACTTTCCAAACGTCGTCGAAACGTCATCAACGCACACTGTAACGGCAGTGCCTGCCTTTACGAGCCCCATAAGTAATGAGTATCCTTGACGCATTGCGACCGGAGTGTAACTCGGCACAAGGCATCCGTCTTTCCGGGTTGGCGGAAACTTTACACAAACATTCACCCCGTTCCTGGCACGAACGTTAAGTTTATAAGGCTGTAAATCTTAATTATTTTTATTTCAAAGAGCCTGCCCTTATTTACATCCCCCTTCTCGAAATCTTCTCACTTCCGCCTTCAAGTTGAGTCGACGAGAAAGCGGTTATTTATGCCTGTAGGCTTTGTACATTCCATGCAGTAGATATTAGTCTTGCGGGAAACTTTGCAAGAACGCGCTTATTACTGCTTGACCAGAACTGTGTAGCTACCGTACATGATTCCAAGAATTTATGCAAATAAAGTTACGACATATTGTTTAACGAGAACATTACAATACGAAAAACAATACAAAAATTTCATATTAAAAACAATACGAAGAGTACTTCAAAGAATTATAGACGAAGAACACTTTAAAGAATTATATAGAGAAAACGATAAGAAGAGTTATATAAAAAGAACATTATAAAGAATTATGTGAAGATTATTAAAAAGTAATATACACAAAGAAGAATACGGAGAGATATATAAGAGCATTATGAAGAATTATATGCGAAGAATATTACTATGTTATGTAAACGAAAAACACTATAAAGAATTATAAACGAAGAGGACCAACAAAAATAAATATATGAAAAGAACAATACAAGTAATTATATACGAAGAACAATACAAATAATTATTTACTATGAACATTACAAAGAATTTTATATGAAAAATATTACAATACAAAAACAAATACAAGAATTATATATAACAAATATTACGAATAATATTTCAAATAATAATAGTAGGCCTATAGAAGAACATTACAAATAATTATTTACGAAGAACAATACAAAGAATCATATGCAAAGAACAATATTCTTAAACTTGTCGAAAAGGTCTGTCAGTGCAAGTTACACTATATATTTCTATCTGAAACATTCAAGTAATACACGGACAGGACACGATAAGATCAGGGCATAATTTGATCGTTATCGTTTGGGTGGCTAGTTTTCTTCGTGATAATATTTAATATAATTTATACGTAATGAGCCCTTAATATAAAAATTCTGCGTAGAATGAATACAACAAATTACTTGCAGTGAGAGCAGCAAGTGGGAGGAGATTTATAACACTTCAGTTGGAGAATGTGACATTTCGTTCTGTCATTGCCACTGGCTTATAAATTCAAGCTATTTATTTAAATGCATTACTCTAGAGTCTATTTAATTTATTCATTTACAATGTCATTACCCTGTCGAATAGAGTTTGGCATCGCTGAATGGAAGTTACATTCGGAGGCGACAAGAGTAAATGTTCGGGAAAATATTCGACTTCATCACTCTCTGCGTCTCGTCCTTCATTTGCTCCATAAACAAAGATATATTTTCGTTTCAGTATTTAATTACAGTAAATTATATACAAATATCATTTCTTCAGTGGTTGTTACAGTTACAGAAGGGTTGCTTTAAAAATAGTTTTATTGATTGTGAGTTCTTCCTGCAATAAACAACCAAACCTCACACATTAATGCATGTCGGTTGTGAGTTTCTTCTGTTATGACTATGAGATTAGCATAAAAATACTTTCCCTGGTTTATTTTCAAGTAAAATATGTAGTTAAAATTAGGATTTATTTATTTTCCCGAGGTTGATGTAGCTCAAGAAAGGGAGATGCACTTTAGGCTTGGCCCAATTTTCCAATCATAAGCTATAAGTGGAGGGTAGAAGGGATAACTGTCAAAGAAATAATTTTTGTTGGAGTGTTTACAAAGGGTATACTTTTCTCTGTTATGGCGATACACACTCTTTATAATACACTTGATGGTTTTGGCGGTTTATTAAGGAAATTAGGATTTGATTTGGTTACAATGTTGTTAAAAGCCCTTTGGCGTAAGTCGTAAGCCTCTGTTTACTTAGGTCGTCAAGTATATTGAACGGTTTATTACTTCAGGATATTTTATGACGATATTATCAGAGCGGCCGATCGTCTGTGCTGGGCGTAAAGCCTACATTACGTCAGATTATTTATTTACTTCGAATTAACATCGAACTATTTCTTGATCGGTTTCATTAATCAACTATTAACCAGAGTTTTGTAAACCATCTTGCAACTTAACCTTTAATAGTTTATATTTTTTTAATGAGTTGTTTTGGCCGTTCACTTGGACCAGATTCATATTAAAACCAACAACTGGATGAGTTATCTATTCCTTTACTTTAGGCGTGGGAAAACACTTATAGTGATGCACTGTGCACACTTTATTTACACATGTGCTCGGGCACTATCTGTGATCTCGTCTCCACGCACAATATCCTTACCCTAGAGATTCTCTGCGGACTGTCGACCAGAATCGAAATAAAATGGGTGCACGCACGTACGCACGCACACACACACACACACACACACACACACACACACACACACACACACACACACACACACACACACACACATTGCAACGTCCCCCCCACCTTCCTCTACCGCTATACTCTGCTCTGTTTGTTGTTTGTTATATCGTTTCTTGCAGAATACCAAAATTTTATTGTTTACAAGAGAACTTATTTATAAACAACCAAAAATCTGCCTATCACCCTGCTTGTAAAACCGTGCTAAACTCCCTGAGTTAAGTGTATGTTCCCGCTCGTAGGGCCAAGCCCACAACAAGCCTATTCCCGCTGACTACTATTTAAAATACGTATAAACTCTCCCAAATTAGATTATCAATTGTGTATGATCTAGGTATAGTCGCACATGTCATTTTAATAGTCAGCTGGAAAGAAACACATTTAAAATAATACACAAAATAATCACAGAGTCTTACCACCTGATGATGATCTGCAGAGACAGCAAGGGAACGTGCAAAATATGATTGTGTTTAAAATTACCTATTTTAAAAGGCTCCTGTGTCCTTTTAAACACAATCTGCCAGTAGATAAATCTCTGGACTTTTATACAAAAAACCAACTAATCTTTAGACTAGCTCATGAAGTTAGTAGAGAGAAACTCTTTAAAAACATTAGGCTTTATCTATTATCATTTAATGAAATTTAATTAAATTTGTTTACTGATTTAATAATCATTTTCATATTAGTTGGAAAAAGCTAAACAGTTTTTATTAATTATTCGACACAGGATGAAATGCTAATAATAATAAATACACAAAAACCTCTTAACCACAAACTTTCTTTAATTTACCCTAATGTACATTTCAGTTACAAAGTAACCATCCTCAGAGGGATAACATACAAAGTCTTTGTATGTTATCCCTCTGAGGATGGTTACTTTGTAACTGAAATGTACATTAGGGTAAATTAAAGAAAGTTTGTGGTTAAGAGGTTTTTGTGTATTTATTATTAAATTCAACCACAGTATATTCCTAATAAATAGTAATGCTAATACTGTTGATTTTTATAACATATTTAATTCTATTTATTTAAATAAAAAAGAAAATTTATTCTTTTAAATACAACACAATTATATTAACAAAACAATTCACTAAGTAACTTGTTGTTTCTTATGCTTTAAAAACTTATAATTTGCATATAGATTGATTACATTGACATAAACCTAAAATTATTTTCCAAATTACACATAATAAAATTTATCTCCTATATTGAATTGGTAAATTCGTATTTTATGACATTTAATTTTTAAATTTATAATATTCGAAAAATTCTCATTACCTTAAAATAAATGGTTTATGGCCAAAAACCCTTTGTAAGTTTAATATTCATTATTTTAAATATTCTGATCACATAAATTCATTTTATTTAGCATACAATTTATTTAAAATTTTATAAAGAGTGAAGTCATTGTTTTAGCTTGCAGATTTGTTTGAATTTAATAAAATTAACTAACTAAATTTGACGTGACTGGTATCGAATAAAGAAAATGACTTGCCAAAGATGTTCCTGCCGGTTCTTGGAGTCCCTCGTCTGGATTCCCTGGTCCTTGGACATCGGAAGTCGCCATCCCTGGTTCGTCGGTGGTGGTTTCCCTCTATTCCAGCGTCCTGGAGGCTGAGTCTGGAGCCTTCATCCTTTGGTAGTCCTGGATGTCGACAGCGCTGAGGTTTTGGTCCATCTGGCCTGGTGACGGTCCTACTCGCGGTCCAGCATAGCGTTCCGCGGCACCTCGTGTTAAAAATTTATTTCAGACTGTCTCTAAAGTCTTAGAGACCTAGTATATATAGCGCTGAATTTAACCTACCTCACCCCGCCTGCAACGCTCGCTATCTCTCGATTTATTCCTTGTACAGGCAAGTCGGGCAACGAATCTGTTTTAGCTTGCAGAGTTTGATTATTATTTTTGGAACACTGAAAAATGTCTATTTTATTTAAACTGCTGTAACTTTTTTGTTTCTTAAGTTTTTTGAATTTTGTTTTCTCTAATGTTCATTCTGGCTTATTGTGGTTCTTTTAAAATGTCGATGAAAGTTCTACGTGGTTTGGTTCTTAAGGTAGCTTTTTTAAGCACTTAGAAAGTTTTCGCCTCACTCCCGATGCTCAAATTTAGTTAGTTATTACAAATTTATTTTATAACATTTTTTAATTTAGCTTAACTATTCTATTTAAGGTTTTATTTAATTTTTCACTCTTTATTATTTGTATAACTCCCTACTTGATTAATTTAAAAACAACTTTATTTCTTAAAAACAGGAAATTATTTATTTCCTATTTGCCACGGTATCTTAGACCGTTGCAACACACACGAGATTGTTTCTTTATATAATTCTCTATTTAATGATAACGGGTTATATACATACTTTTATTCCAATTTGCTAAATAAAAACCTGTTCAAGTAAGACGAATTTCAATTAAATTCGTTAAATACAATTTTTAATTAGTACATTTTTTAACATTTAATAAAAATATTCTAATAACTACAATCTTTTATAAATAATTACATTGAGTAAATTCTATTTTAAGTACAATTAACGGCATTCGTCTGATAATCACTTTCAGTGCCAATCCCACTGTCCCACTGTCTGTCATATTTTTATTTAAACTTTTCTCGTAAAAAGTATATTTTCAAAAAAATCTTAATTGAGAAAGCCTCAAGTCTTGTCATTCTTCTTGATCTTCCTTCCATAAATGTTTTCCTTAAATCTATAACTGTGTCACTCGGAATTCATATTCGTTTCGTCCCTCAAGGCCCGACTGTTATCAAATAGTTTTTTAACACATATTTTTGTTTCATAAAACGTTTTACAAAACGAATCTTCAAAAGAAAACGTTGAAACTTCTTCAAAATGACATAATTCAAGAATTCTTTTACTAATAATAATAAACCCTCATTTTTCCCTCAAACAACCATAATTCCCTCATTTTAATTATATTCGCTTTATATTTGCAATGTCTCTAATCTTGAACTTAGCAACGCGTTTTTGTTACCAACCTACACTGGACAGGCTAGGAGCATCACAGCTTACAGCGTGCGCGATCGCGTGGTGTCCGCGCACAGCCCACAGCGATTCCCTGGACACACCTCGCATCCATCAGATTAACGCTGGTTGCCATTCAGCCGCCCATTTGTTCGTCCTCGCCTTCAACATTTGACTCAGCTCCAAAACACGTCGACTTGTTGACAAAACACGCAAAGTAATAACATCTGCGACGGCTTATTAATCTTTCATGTTTATATGTGATCATGTCATGGGTTTTATCTGTGAGACGTGACCTTATAGACTACGTCATTATACTTTTATGGCAATTTATGTTGGAGGCAGAACTCTGTTCAATTTATTTTATTTTCATAGTTAATTTTCGTGTCCAGTCTCTTTGAGTCATACATGACGAAGAGCCTAATTGTCTGTTCGAATGTTTATGCGTCATGATGTTTTATCTCTAGATGACTCCATATTGCTGTTAAGATCTGTTTTCAATGTTTGTCTGTAAAGTCTATGTTTCCACACTTCGTAATGACAGAACGTAGGCCTACACGTTTTACTGTCTACTGCTCATAACTTTGCCTCTGAAACGTATAGCTGGAACGTACAAACGAACTTGATGACATTAATATCTAGTCTTTGCTCTGTCTACCGCTCATAACTTTGCCTCTGAAACGTATAGCTGGAACGTACAAACGAACTTGATGACATTAATATCTAGTCTTTGTGTTAAATGAACCTACAATAATGTAGACGGAACGTACAAGAGTTTCCCTCTCGAGGGAAACTTTTAGTCGACATCTTTAACACCAGAAACGTACAAAAAACATTTATGACATTTTTATTCAGAATCCAGTTGTGTATAGTAACGACAGATTTAAAAGTTTTCCTTTCGTAGTGCCAATTTACTGTCTACCGCTCATAACTTTGCCTCCGGCATGCGTAGCTGGGTCTTAAAAAAGAACTTGATAGCAACACTACCCAGTCAATAGGAAGCTCTTTGGCATGTCGCTTGTTCATACTCCCTTGCTGCCACAAATAAATGTTTTGAATGTTACAATAGAAAACATCTGTTTATAGTCCAACTAACCATGACTTTCTATCGTTTGCCTTTTACACCCAAAGGCAAGGTTATTAGCGGTAGACAGTTTCTTTAAGACCATACAGATATCGTAGTAGAGTACTACTTCTTAGAACCAAATAATTAAATACGTTTCACGCAATATAATTTACATCAAATAAACGTTATAACAAATTACCAAAAAGTAAACTATGCGTGTTTTGGTCAAAAGATCATCATCACCTAGGAATACTCTAGGTACATACTTACGTTTAATAAGTACAGTAAAATGTCGTAAGGTCCAATTTGTACGTACTTTACATATTAACTACACTCCAAGTAATTTCTAGATAATAGTTTTATTTAACATCTGTTAATAACTATTAATTTTTTATATATGCTAATGACAAATCACAGATAATTTTGCATTTTTAAACACTCAACGTTTCGAATTTCTTTCCGAAATTGCTTTTCAAGAGCTCAGTTTTAAGTAAACAATTATACAACATAACTTACGATTTATACGAGTAAAATACATAGCATTATATAAAACATAATAAACATCAACAAACTATAAAACCCTTAATAAATATCCATTTACAAGTCAAAATTCTTGCTATCACAATAAAACCAAAGAGAGAAAGAAAGTTTATATTGTGATAAAAAAAATGTTGTGGATATTTATTAAGAGTTTTACAATTTGTTGATTTTTATTATGTTTTATACAATGCTATGTATTTTATATATCGTAAGTTATGTTGTATAATTGTTTAATTAAAACTGAGCTCTTGAAAAGGAATTTGATTGAAACTCGAAACGTTGAGTGTTTAAAAAAACAAAATTGTCTGATTTGTCATAAGCCTATATAAAAAATTTCTAGTTAATATTTGATTAGTACAGCCTAGTGCCAACATTGCATACTGTATGACTCCCTATATCAGGGGTTCTCAAACTGGGAGAAGGGTTTCCAGGGGAAGGGTGGGTAAGTGCATCGACACTTACTACAGACGAAAGGCGTGCGTCCTCAATATATATTTACCAGCGAGTAGACTGAAGTGACATGCCCAGACTAAACAACGGTAACGTAACTGTACTTTCATGTATCGCCAGGACATTAGGATTTCAGTTAGCGATGATGTACAATGTACAGTATGCATCCCTCATAATTACCGTAACAAGACTTTCCCGACTCCTTTGTTAAAGAAATGATTTTAAAAAATTTTTTTAATCTAAATAGACGAACCCGTTTCCAAAGTCCCAGTTCCTCTCAAATGCGTTTTTTACAACGTATGATATATCGAAGTACGCGAAGTGAATTCCAAATACATAAAAGGCAAAGTTGCTTGTAGTGATTTAGTAGCTCCTGTCGGCGTCGCTGTTTGGGGAAAGGAAAGGGGTCGAGGCTTGAAAAAACGTCGCAGCGTCCAGCCCTAGATGGGACGAATATCTTTATGCTTGGTTGTAGATTGTAGCAGAGTTCGGCATTTCTCACTGTACATAGTGCCTATACACTTTGGGCGATATTCGCTTATGTTTATAGTGTTTGTTGTACGAGAATATTTAGTCGAGTTCTAAACTCGTTTCGGTTCGGGTTTTTTATGTTTTAAGTCGACATTTTGGAAGCTACAACTATTCAAAGCAATTTTCAACCTGTAGGAACGTTTGAATCAAAGCTGAACTAAAGACGTAAAGGAAACGGACGATAGGCGCAAATATAGTAAATATAGCATATATATATATATTTGTGTGTGTGTGTGCTTTTGTTAACAAAAGAACTTTTAGTGTATGTTACAAAATTAATTATTTCCAAAAAAAATATAACAAGTTAATTTAGTGATCAATAGGGCTCAAAATCTGTATTTTAACACATTAAATTTAGTGAATAATGATTAGATTTTCTAGACTTGACAAAAAAACTGACGATGTTTTAATTAATTGAACTTTCATGGCACATTTATAACTAAGATTAAATTTGTTTCCACAACAACATTCATAGATCTACATAATTCGACCTCATAAAATAACTCACATATACTATATAGAAGTAGATCTCCTGCCAGATTAATTTCACAAGTAAAGCGGTAAGACAAAACTCTTACAATTAACAATTGTTTAGTGTTAGGTATAATATTACCTTAATCAACAAAATATAATTAAAAACCTTCATCTCTAGGTGTGAGGTTACTGTGATATGGCTTCTACTTTATAAATTTATTATAACAGTTTTCTGAATCTATTTTAATATCTTTAAGAATTGAATTTTTAAAAACTAATTTCAATAATTATATATATTGTGTCTCAAACATAAGTAGACATTGAGTAAGATTTGTCAGCCTCAGAGTTAATGTCGCTCCTTTGCAGACCTATAGCTCTCACGACATCACCTGCAACCCTGAATTCCAGATCTTGTTTGACTTCTCTATCATTCAGTTACATCTTCGGCTTCCACCGCTAGAATCCTCCACCTCCACTTCTAGGGTTAGACCATCCTATTCGACTTCAAGACTCAACTACCTGTTCCATCTCCCAAAACGTAACTGCCTTCCATTTCGATTCCTTGATGGTAATTTGTGGTTGACGAGAAAATTGATCTCATGATAGTGTTAAGATATTAAAGAAATGCTTCTATCTTTTATAAATATTCTAATTTATGAAAAGTATTACTGATAAATAAATATTTAACAACCAAAACTGCTTCGGCAATATTATATATATATATATATATATATATATATATATATATATATATATATATATAGAGAGAGAGAGAGAGAGAGAGAGAGAGAGAGAGAGAAGCAAGGGAGTCTTAACAAACGCGATGATACTTTGAATTTACCCGCAGTGTGGAAACGTGTCATCGATAGATTTTATCGGCAGAAAGGTGTACAAAGGGAAAGGAATGTGAGTAATTGTTTGGCTCCTGTGTGTGTATGTGTGTGGATTGACGTCAATGGGCGTGGTTTCATTCCTCTATATATAGGAGCAGAGTTATCTGCGCTCTTCACTCGCTCTTCAACTGTTGTTGGGTTCACCTCGTCAATGCTAGACGAGATTCTAGCGAAACGTCGGAACTCCGATTTTGTGCACTTCAGAATGAACGGATGCACTCCAGATAATAACTCTTCATCATATTTTTCCATCCGTGAAGGATATTCGTATCAGCATATATATATATATATATCTATATATATATATATATCTATATATATATATATATATATATATATATATATATATATATATATATATATTCAAGATTAAATAATATACACAAATTACAGGAATTAATTTATTGAATAATACACTCAAAGCTTTTCGTTGGTTGACATTACCAACATCCTCAGGAATTACTAAGAATGATTCTTAGTAATTCCTGAGGATGTTGGTAATGTCAACCAACGAAAAGGTTTGAGTGTATTATTCAATAAATTAATTCCTGTAATTTGTGTATATTATTTAATCTTGAAAATAATTCGAACAGGAAAACCTATTTGATATTTTACATATATATATATGCACGCACGCGCGCGCGCGCGCACACACACACACACACACACACAGACAAATTGTATTTTCTTGTATAGATATCAAAACAACGGAGGATATTCAAAAACAAGAATTATTTATTTATTTTTATGACTCAAATCTCTTCGTTTGCAAACAGCACCTATACCATCACAACTAAATAAATGGTGATGTTGGTACTGTTTCGCAACGAAAAGCTTTGAATAACAAAAATTAATAAATAATTCTTGTTTTTTAATATCCTCAGTTGTTTTGATACTTGTCGAGTTTTTCTATTCTTTGCAAGTGTTATACATTTTTCTCAATATCCATTATCTATAAGAAAAGCATTCACATTGTTTATATTAATAGTTGACTAATTTGTTATAAAGTTTTATCGTACATTGATTATCTTTCTAAATAGTCTTTGTCTGACTGTTTTTGTTTTTTTACAGGTAATTCATTACAAAATGACGATCCAAGGTAGGATTGCCTCACTGCCAAGGAACACGTACCGCGCCTTGGAGCGTTTTCACGTCTTGTATACGGTAACGCCTTCTCTCTTATCTATTTCCTCGCTCGGAGCTTTAAACTTTTACATTTTTCATTTCTATTTTTATAATAATTTAAATTTTCAGGCTATGAAATAGTGTGTCATTATATTGTTTTCTTGTATAATGACTCCTATATTGAATGACTTGTGTCATGACTCTTGTATAAAGAAGGAAATTTACTCTTTGTTTCACCTATTTCCTTATTCTTGGAATTTTATCTACGGATAGCCATAGAAGTTAAACATTTTTTATTACTGTTTGATTTTTAAACACTTGCGACTTTGATTTTCGCCAACAGCCAACAATCGATAACAGTTGCTGTTTATTACAAGGATCTCTAATACACAGTCGGATGTTCATGATACTCGTTTAGGACAACAGAATGAGTTTTCATTTGTACGACCTTTTTTACTCACTCATTGCTGTTATCGTATTTCAATTTAATTTTACTGTAATTTATTTTCCAATGGAAAATGTTTTTCTTAACGAAAAACCTAGAACCTCTAAAACTACCATTAGTGTCCCTAAACCGAATTATAAAACAAACAATGAACAAAAACAACTTTACAAGATTAGAAAACTTTGTTGAAATCCTCGTCAGAATTGAACGACTCATAAAGAGCAGAAATCAACTCCTTAGAACTGTTTACCTAGCCGGAGTACAAACTTGCAATGAATGTGTCACTTCTTCAAATCTGTTTACCTAATTTTGGTAAATATGAATATCTGTGACAGGTTTTAAAGTAAATCTTTGAATCATGGTTATTTGTCAAAATACTTGTATAGACTTTGTCGAGTATTGTTGCTTGTTGAATTCTTTGCTTATCTGAACGCGAGAGGTATGATTTGTTTTGTGCTGAGCGCTTGTGAAAACCCACATCTTACGAAAATTGCACCCCTATATTTAAATTACACCATAAAATGCTTTATGGAGAAGTGTCTGTCTACAAATTTCGACAACGAAATATATTATCCAATTGTGAAAAAATGGATTGAATTGAAGATTAGTAGAATTTGAATAAAAGGTATTTAAAATTATCTACGAAGGGAGTCCGCTAAGCGCGGCGTTGCAATATCGCCAGTATTACTCCGGTGTTGCCACTGTCTCATCTCTTACAGGCGATGTAGATTGAAGAACAAAGCTAGCGAAGGCGATCATAATCTTGGCAACACTGTAAAAATAACTGTTTTTAATAAAACATACTGACGAGCTTTATATACTCTTTGACAAAATACATTTCTAATTGTAACTCTACAGAGGAAGGCAATTCAAATTGAACCTAAAACACCCGCACTTGCATCAGGCTGTATGGATTATACAGGGCGATTTCGTACATATTCGCTAGGTACAGTATTTCAGACAGTGTTATCAATGAAAACGAATATTCTTACAAAAGATTGTGTAACAAATAGTAGGCCTACTTTATAAATATAAAAGTGATTTAATCCCTACGGCTCTACAATCTGATGATGTCTCTGAAACTTTTTATCGCAAGTCTATTAAATAAGACAGAACCTTTGCAGGATTTTTATTTTATACGCCCATGGATTTTGTTGTATGGAGTGTCGTCAAGTACTCTGTTTATTCTCGAAAGTCACAGACCATCGAAGCATATACTACATACACGAAGCATTTAAAGATTTGGACAGTGATAACAGACTGTCATAGAGTATGTAACAGTGTACGAGACAGACTTGAAGAAGGAAAACACTTTAAACATAAGGAATAATTCTAAGTTGTAAACTGTAAGTAAATGCAGTCCTTGTTTACTGTTGTGCCCAGTGACTATTGCGCCATCCTGTATATAAACTTTATATAGAGGTTAACCTAATCTTCACGCTTAATATATTACAACTAAATTTTTACTATTTAAGAAAGTAATACGCTATAAATGAGAACTTACCTCTTATCTCTTATCTTTACAGCATCTCTAGGTTGCTAAGTAAATCAAGCTTATTAAATTTAACAAAGGACTTATTTATTCCAGCGTAATATAATGTAATATAAAAATTATGCTTGCCAATAGATTTATAATGAATGAATAACAACATTTCACTTATAATGACTGAATAACAACATGTAACTTATAATGACTGAATAACAACATTTCACTTATAATGACTGAATAACAACATGTAACTTATAATGACTGAATAACAACATTTCACTTATAATGAATGAATAACAACATGTAACTTATAATGACTGAATAACAACATTTCACTTATAATGACTGAATAACAACATTTCACTTCTAATGACTGAATAACAACACGTAACTTATAATGACTGAATAACAACATTTCACTTCTAATGACTGAATAACAACATTTCACTTCTAATGACTGAATAACAACATGTAACTTATAATGACTGAATAACAACATGTAACTTATAATGAATGAATAACAACATTTCACTTATGATTACTGAATAACATCATTTCACTTATAATGACTGAATAACAACATTTCACTCTAATGACTGAATAACAACATGTAACTTATAATGACTGAATAACACCATGTAACTTATAATGACTGAATAACAACATGTAACTTATAATGACTTAATAACAACATTTCACTTATAATGAATGAATAACAACATGTAACTTATAATGACTGAATAACAACATTTCACTTATTGAATGAATAACAACATGTAACTTATAATGACTGAATAACAACATGTAACTTATAATGACTGAATAACAACATGTAACTTATAATGACTGAATAACAACATTTCACTTATAATGAATGAATAACAACATGTAACTTATAATGACTAAATAACAACATTTCACTTCTAATGACTGAATAACAACATGTAACTTATAATGACTGAATAACATCATTTCACTTATAATGACTGAATAACAACATTTCACTTATAATGACTGAATAACAACATGTAACTTATAATGACTGAATAACAACTTTTCACTTATAATGAATGAATAACAACATGTAACTTATAATGACTGAATAACAACATTTCACTTATAATGAATGAATAACAACATGTAACTTATAATGTCTGAATAACAACATTTCACTTATAATGACTAATAATCAATATTATCTGCATCAATTACAGCCTCGTGATGCTTTTTGTTCTCTTGATACTAATAATATTCAATTCACAAGTTACTTTTACTTTTATACTGTCAGAGGTCGATTTATTGGGTTCTTTCTCTCGTGAGTAGTGGTGTAATGCAATTAGACTTGATTAAGAATTAAATAAAATTTTAATATAAATTTATAAACAATTGACTAAGTAACCCATGTCTTACTTTTTCTTTAACTTTCTACTGAATCTCTTTATCTTCAATAACTTTAATTAAAATTCTGCCATCACTTTTTATTAATAGTATAAGAACCCCTTATTTGTCTTCTCGTTACTCTTTGGGAAGTAAGGTAGTTATTTCATATCATCGAAACACTACCTTTAACTGGTAAATTAACTTTATTTATATTTGTGCATATATTAAGAACAGGAGGGTTAGTCATGGATACTTAATACTTTCACTATTTACCTGGATACGTTAGCGCCAACCCTATGAAACTTTACTGAATACATTTCTAGTAACAACAGATGTTTGCCCCCACTATTGAGGGTTAAGAAACATCTTTTCGTTCTGTCACGTGCCTAATCCTATGCTCAACACACCTGCAAAAACTTCCCTGTTTACATTCATTCTTACTTTCTAATTTTCGTGTGGTTACCACAACTTTATAACACCTCTAATTAACTCATTCTTATTGCGACTTAAAGATTTCTTTACGAGCACTCAAATCATGCTTGTACTGTCTCCTACTTTATAACGTAGCCTCCTTTTGCCTCGAAGTACTTCCCTTTAGACACCAGGCGTTCTATCCCCCCTTATGGTCCTACAGTCAATCAGAGCTCGTTTTTAAAAATGTTGAACGAGTGTAACGTTCTGCCAACGGATTTCGCTGTTTGAAATTTGTCAGTTATTAGAAGGTTAATCTCTACTTTAACGAGTTTCTTGGCTTTACCAGACGTTAACCTTCTAAAATCTTTGCTTACTATTATTGTAGTTCAACTTTTAATAATAATAATAATAATAATATCACCGGCACGTTCAAAACTTGTGATTTACAACACTAACCTGGAATATTTGCTCTCTTTGTCGGTTTTTACTTTAAAATGTCTAACTTTACATAGCTAAACATTAATTACTACTTTATTTTAATATGCATCGTACCATTTTGTAATAAAAAGTCCCAAATACAAAAAGCAATCGTTAATCGTAAATACTAAAACATAATTGGAAATTGTACTAATTTGACATATCTTGTTATTTGATCTTAAAAACCATTAAAATTTGTAATTTATTTCCCAAATATGTCGGAGGGATTAACTTTTTGACAACACTCTGCCGTTTAAGAAGCTATTATCATTAATGAATTCTATTCGCTGAAATTTTCAGCCGTAGTCGCTGAAATTTTTTCACCGTGGAAGATTTTTATTCGCTGTCATCAACCTAACCTATTCATTAGACAGGTTCGTTAGAGCCAGCATGGTTCCAATCCGTGTTGTGCGTGGCTAATCCTAATTAAGCCTGTGTCTGCGGTCGGAGCTACTTCGGCCCGATAACCACTGAACGGTTTTAGAAGGGAAGTAGTTTTAAAAACAGTTTTGTTAGTTAACTGGGAATTTGGTGGTGTCAAGGTGTGACGGAAAGAGACGTCACATAGAGCTGTTGTTAGACAATACGGTTTGGTTTATCGTGTGATCTAATCAGCTTGTAATGGATTGACGAGCCCTTCAGGCGTCTAATTAGTTTTATCAACAAACACAGAGCTTTACTAAGTGGCTTCTAAGCCGAGGGATTAATGCTGATAATGCAGCTTTCGCGCTGTTTACCCCGCTTGGGTCACGTGATGACATTTTATAACCGCAGTAACCCTTGTGTAACCAGTTTGTTATCGCTATGCTAGGTTGTGTTTACTCACTGTAGCAACATCCAATGCATCTGTGTTTACTGATTTCACAGAGCTGGTTTCCTTGTATATTACATGGTGTAAGATTGAATTACTTTACTATTGTGCTACAAAATACCTTCCAAAGAAGAAAAATACTAAATTTTGCAAACCCTAAATGGTATTTGTATTTAGATGTACAATGCCATAAAAGCAAAATCTCATTTCACAAACATTCCAGTAAAATAATCTTTTGTACTATTTTATACCACATTACTATAAGATGTATTAAAATATACCTGGTTATGCTAGATTAGGCTATTTACTAAACACGTAATTTTGCTACATTAAGGCGCAAAGGCAGGCGTAAAACCAGATGCTCACCAAAGCCCTTCTTTGTAATCTGACTGAAAACCGCTATTAAACACAATGTCTATTCAACCGAAAATTAAAATAACTTATTTTAAATAAAACGACAAAAATATAACACACAAAGTTTATTCACAAAAATATTACGATCATGGGTAAAAAGTTTTTTTAAAAAACCAATCGTACATGTTTTTTTAAATCCGAGTGTTTAAATTTATTCACCTTATTCTTACATTTAAATTCATTTTGACGTTTTCTGACTAAGTTAACTTTGTGTGTTACTTCATTGCGGGAGAAATATGGCATTTCTTCCCTTAACTGTAATTGCTAGTTAACATATTTGTTGTTATTACAATGCTTAGCAATATGACCTAACCTGTTATAGTTATAGCATTTTACATGATTCCTATTACTATTCACATTTACTGTTTGTTCATTGTTGTATTTCTTAAATTTTATCTTATTAGGCTCCTGCTTTCTACTTGGATTATTTCTAAATACAGGATTATCGTTTTCTTATCTTATTACATCGTTATAACATAAGTTTTGAATTTGAACACATATATTGTCCAGGTCGTTAAAATTACCAGGATTGTTGACAAAAATTAATTTAATCGGTCTTCTGGCTTAATTCCTAACTTAATAATTTCTAGTATCTCAGTATCGGAATAATTACATCTCAACAATTTACAGTTATCTTCTTCTAATATACATATTAATTAGTTCTAAATTACCTTGCGGTCTGTTTACAAGATTTCTTTTTAACTTTTCTCTGAGGTTTATAGGTATCTAGGTTATAGCTCTAGGGTCGGTTTTTAAATTATTACATATTTCTACTAAGTCCTTAAATTTATTTTCGATTAACAAAAACTCGTTAGGCACATCCATTTTACCAATTAAATTAACAAGGTCGGCTTTTTAATCTGTATCTTTGGCTATTTTTCTCAAGGTCTTTCTTATTTCGGATACTGTACTGTCCATTCTAACCTCTACACTTCTAATTTTTAGTTCGAAAATTAACTCGTCTTTCACCAACAGATCAATATTTATTTTCAAATCGCTAGACATTTTTTTTAAAAAATAACTTCACTACACACTGACAAGTATTCTTAAGGAGGGCTGCACAACTTACCTCATTAACACATAAACGGCATTAATCATTAGAATTGGTTAGCAGTAATTATCATTCAACTATTTAATTAATTTAAATCCAAGTAACCAGCAGAGTGGCGCATCTGTAACGATTCGCCCTTCTTCCTAGGAATTTATCTTTATTTAATATGTTATTTTGCATATTTCAACAATTAATATTTACTTACCAGGGCATCTAGTCCTACGTCACGGCTTAGGCAGAGGCTGTCTGTCTGTGACTCCGTTCCAAATCTTGAAGATAGAACTAGGTTACGTACGTAATAACTATTGCATGTATACAAGACAATAAAAATGTATTTTTAATGTGAAATGTCAGAATTTAAACAAATTACAAATCAATATGTTAAGAAATAACCTATTAAATTACTGCCAACTAATTTATTATAACAAGTTAAATATCATTGAAAATACCGTTAGGTGGTAAGTTAAGCAATAAAATTTAGTTTTTATTTGAATCTAACAATCAAGAAACGATTGGAGGTACCGTTTATGTGTTATACAATTGTCATGTCGGTATTTAATTTAGGTAATATTACGATACATTTATCCTTATTACACTAAAACGTACCTTGTCTACCACGTAGCTTGTATCACACTATTATTTTCAATTTAGCACAGCACATCACTTTCACATAACTGCAGGTACAAAATTTAATTAAAGAAACTCATCGAAATGCTTCGCCTTCTTCCTTACGTACCCCCTTATTAAAGTACTGCCAGCCTCAACATATTTAATTCTTAATGATTGCTGGTTTTCTAAAAAAGTCCGAAATATTGGGGTGATTTACCCTTCAAAACTGTCTCGTCCAAAGACCTGTCTTGAAGTGGGCAGTTGGATGGACGCGCCAGCACCCCCTACTTTATATACGTATTTCATTGGTTCCTGAAGTCACCTCGTGTTTACGTAATATGGCGTGATCTAAACCGATTCCCTTAACTGACCACCTCGTACGATATTTTACATGATTTGCCCGCTAGGAGCGCCTTACTTCCTACGTTACAGTACCAAGTGTTCACATAGAAAACAAAAGTTTTCTTTTATGTCGGCACGAGCTTATTATTAAGTAAAAATTAAAAATATGAAATCCTTTATATGTAATACCCAATTACTTGAGAGGATTACAATGTATAACTATGCTTAAAATATGAATATTCTATACGAAGATGTTTGAAAAAACATTGTAGATTTTGATACTATTCTTGAAATTTTCATGTTATTGAAACAGACATTAACAAATTATTTATAGACTTGAAAACATATAGGGGAAAGTCGTCTGGTATCGGACAGGAGGTGGTATCGGACAAATCTTGATTAATCAGCATAAGTCTAACGGCAGCACCTACCATGCCCTCAGATTGTTTCTTTACGGAAAACGAAGCAGCTGTCACCATATTGGATGGTATCGATGCGTCTTTTAGTTGTAGGGTCAAGCTTTGTTGTTTATTCGAGTTTGTTGCAGTACAAAGTTTGGTTTGGGAGATTATAACTTCAGTAAATGTGATTATTTATATCATATTATCATGATTATTTACCAACATACACTCACTATATTCCTCTATAGGTTATAGGTTAAATGAATTCCTACACAAACTATTAACTTCTCTATAGTTTAATCCATGTCAATTGCCGTTCGGGTGGCATCGGACAAAGTATTTTCGGGTGTATTGGACAAAAGAATCTGAACATTTTTACAGTTAAAACTCAAGCCAAAAAAGATTTTCCCGAGAGAAGTAGGAAAAATAAAAAAGGATATTGAGTGAAGGATGTATGAAGAGAGCAACAAAACAAGTTTTAAGTAAACAATGACAATAATGGACGCAAGTGAAAAACACAGTATTCCGAAAAGCTCATTAGGCCACAGGCTCAGAGCTATATCTAAGGCGAAGTAATGGAACGTTTAGTGAAAATGAAAGTTGTGGAAAACAAACTTTATTTAATCTGTATTTAATCTGTTCATACCGAACGGGTAGACATATTTACATAAACACCAAGTACTAAATGTATTAAAACTTCACTAGAGTTCAAATTTAAATAGTTTTTTATAAAATGTAATCTGTAGCTATTGCTAAGGTGGTTTCATGCTGGTAGTAGTACACAAACACATCAAGTGCAAGTCTACAAATAATATTTAAGGAAACAATAATTCCTAAACATTGTCGTCACCAAACATTATTATTTTGTTGTTAGTCAGAACTAATATGCTTGCTAGAAAAACCAATATTATTTACTACGAATCAGTGAACTTACTGCTTCTCAGAATTCCACAGAGCATTTTAAATGTTTCGTGCTAGTTTCTCTTAGGTACAGATCAAAATTTAGCCTTATATTATTCTAAGGAATTCTTTTTACTTCTATATTTTATATATATATATTTCTTTTATTACAACCAGTTCTTTTGTATACATTACCTATCTGACCATATAACAAACTCGCACTACAAATTCAAAAGAATCGATATGAACCCCCGGTCAGGGATGCCCGATGATGGAGATACTACCAATCTTTGAAAGTTAACTCGCATAAATACCAAGTAAGATTTTTGTTTAAGTACATATAGTGAAAGTGATAAGGGAATACACGAAAACAGTGTTAAAAAACGTGGAAATGTGTATATATATATATATATATATATATATATATATATATACTGTGTATCTTGTTAAAATTTGCAATCGTTAATAAAATACGTTTTTATTCATTGAATCAAGTTCAAATAATTTTTTTTTAAACCTATAGTGAATGACAATTGATGTTGCTAAAGTTTTTTCAAATATTTATTCATTAGTTTAAATTAAAAATGTTTATGTCCCGGTCGGATTGGAACTGTGGATCTACATGTTTGAACACGAGCACTCTTAGCACTGAGCTACCTTTGTCAGTGTTAAAAATCCTCAAAGGTGTACTATACGAAATTATAAGAAAAATATACTTT
This sequence comes from Prosapia bicincta, assembly GCA_036971475.1. Taxonomy (NCBI): domain Eukaryota; kingdom Metazoa; phylum Arthropoda; class Insecta; order Hemiptera; family Cercopidae; genus Prosapia; species Prosapia bicincta. The sequence continues at coordinate 67,366,033 of JBAIZL010000004.1, forward strand.
GCAATAGTGAACCATTACAAGAGAGGGGTAGATTGAGAAGTTATAGACTACCATCAGCTTCTTAGAAATTCGCTTGATGTGTGTGTGTGTGTGTGTGTGTGTGTGTGTGTGTGTGTGTGTGTGTGTGTGTGTGTGAATAAATAAATAAATATATATACATATTTATATTAATTGTAAAAATATAAAATAAATAAAATATTTCTTTGTCGACCTCATCAGGAATTGACTTTAAAAACCTATTTTTCTATATTACTTATTTTAAACGATTGAAACCTCTAAGCGATTGCTGAAGTGAAACAATTGAGCCACCCTCTATCCTAAGCGTGACCACTTATAGCCCATGATAGCGAACAAACTATGGGAATTTTCGTTTTCTGTGTTTTTGCATTGTTACAGTGAAATTCTTGTTTATATAACTAGGCCTATATTGTAAATATGTACGAAGATGTAAGTAAGAATGTATTAATATGATTCATTTAAAAAAAAAAAAAGAACAGTGAAATCTAATTGTCTTGTCGTAAGATAACAGGTTGCTGCATACCACATTAGCGTAAACGTATTAGGTTTTATATAATCGAACCTATCCCAATAATACACTTTGTACTAGATAATAAATGAGAATAAATGTAATATAAATTATGCTCTGTTTTATAAACAAAAATTATTTTTACACAATTTCTTGTGCTTCATTTAATAAAAACCAGTACACAAACTCAGAATTATTAACACTTTATTGTTGTAGGCGTTTAAATTACTTGGGCCAACATTATCAGTGAGGCTAGTTCATAATCACAGTTACGTTACAGTTGTGTTTGTGTAGCACTCTCTCTGATTATGGCGTAAATCATTGAAACTAGTATGAAAATAAAGTGTTATATTTTTGTGCATTTATGCTGCATTCGTACTAAGGATTTCCGATATTTAAAGCCAGTTTTTTCTTGCCTGGAAATAAAGTTTAAGTAAACGATAAAAAACGATAGAATAGTCAGGTCAGCATTTGTCAAGTACAATATTACCAATTACACTGCAAAAAAGGAACATGTAAATCTTGTAATTCACCTAACAAGGAGAGAATTTTAGAGCAGTTAATTTTAAGAAAAAGGCATAGTGGGACCGATAAATTACATATAATTAGAATGGAGTGTGTGTGAGAGAGAAGGGGTAAAATACGAGTAAATTTTCTTATTTAACTTGAAGGATAATGACAACATTATATAAAATACACTGCTTGATTTACGAAATTTTACATCTTCAATTATCTCTGTCTCACAATGTAAGGAATGAGATTTCAATCTGTCAAATTCATTTTTTTAAAATTATTTTAGAGCTGGATAAGATAATGAAACATTCTAGGTTCCAACTATATTTTGAAATGTTTCATATCAGTTCACTAAAAATAACAGTTTACAAACAAACAGTTCGTATGAAGTATCAGATGGTATTGACAGTACCGAAACATGTGTTTGAAGCGTCTTCTTCATTAAACTTTGGATAATAATCGCTACTTCCTATGGTTATCAAGACGTTGAAGAGCCACTGCACTTGGACGAAGGTGAAGTCTCTTTTCACGTTTTTTGAGCATCTTCTTTTTATCTCCTGTTATCCTCGGGATATTCAGATCTCGGTGAATATTTTTGTTTATTACATACAAAGGGCTTTAACCATATTTCTCAGTACCTTATTTTGGAACATCTAAAGAATTTCTACATTAGATTCGTCTGCACATCACCTCACTTTGCTCCAATAGAGCCAATCAGATGTCTGCAAGATCTGATGGTAGATTTTTATTTTATTTTCTGATGAGAGGTTTGAGTTTCTTCCCAAGAACCAATAGTGCTTACGATGTTTAATATTTAATTCCTCATTCTTTTTCTTGGTGTGATGTTTCTATTTTAGTTTACTTTATTTTCATAAGGGATGATGATTCTGTTAACATCCAATATAGGATCTTTCAATACCTTATTTGCGAAGTTGATGTGAGCTGACTTTTCACTTCATTCAGTTTGATTTTTCATATATCACTTTATTCTAGGAGTTTGTTACTCTCTAAACTTTGTCCATATATATATATATATATATATATATATATATATATATATATATATATATATATATATATATGTGTGTGTGTGTGTGTGTGTGTGTGTCTTTGTTAGTTGCTAATAATGCTATGGTCACTTCTGGAGTGGTTGGAATATCACAGGTGTAAAGTAGGTAGATTACTGGACCTAGTGCACTACGGAAACGTAGATCGATAAAATAAAAATAAATGCTTATGCTACAATAACTTCTGTTTATGTTATTTAAAATTGAGTTAATCACTCTTTAGTCCAATGTAAGAGAGAATCTAATGGAATATCAATAGAAACAAAAAAATATTTGAATAAACGAAAATAATTAAATTAATATGGATTGAATACAACCGATAATCGCCTAGATCGTTACACGAATCTTTATTAAGATTTTAGTTTAATAGAAGACAATCTGGGAAAATAAATTAATAAGAAAAATGGTTTTTCTAAATCAAGATTTGACTAGGCATTCTGAGGTTCATGAATAATTTATAAGAACAATCAATATTCAAATCTCTTGAGCGTAAATTCTTTCAATATTTGCACGGGTTTATCCTTCTGCGGTTGCCGCCAGTGACGCCCTCTTGGATTTGTCAAAGGAAATAATTTTATACCAGTAACAGAATAACTTTTTAAACGCGTAGACGGAATTTTAATTCATTAAAAACTAATCATATAACATTATTGCGTTCTGAAAGAAACAGAGAAAGGGACTTAAAGGACAAGACGCTACTGCTTTCCCTTTCGGATAAAACACGAAGAAAATCATTGAAAAAGTTGTTTTGTATGCTTTCCTTTTTGCTAAACAAAACTTGATTTAAATATTAACCACTGAAACAAGAAGTGATCTCTCCCAGATGTTTAACCGTAAGTTAGTAACGATAAACGTTGAAAGACTTTACTTACTATACGATAGTTTATTAATCTATACTAGTTTCGGCAACAATGTCGCCTTCCTCAGTGATTGCCAAACACTATCGGGGATTAGCAAAGCTCTAATTGTATTATATGTTATATTAATATTATTACAATTCCCGCTGCCATTAGTTACAGACAACATGGTTTCATTTCCTTCAAACCTTCCTTCGAGTTTTCTTTGCTGTTAAGTAACTTTAAATTTTTTTAAAATAATAATGTACGAAAAATAAAGTAGCATAACAAACGTGTTCAAATAGCTGTTCTTCAACATAACCTATAATGTAAAATCAGCTGTTGAATGGAATCATATGTTATCACTTAATTCAAACTAAAACAGCTGTATACACAGTATACGTATAACTATGTAAATGTGCTACAGAGAGACGCCATCTCGAAGACTATTCCCCCCACACAGGCTCGCCAAAATCAGTATTCTCTTCAAAAATTGAGTTTCCTCTATTCACACAACAGCTTGTAATGGACTGACGAGCCCTTCAGACGCCTAATTAGTTTTATCAACACACAATGAGATTTAAAAGGGGATTATGATTGAAAGTAATTTTTAAAATGTTTACAACAATATTCGTACAACAATAATTTTCTTTACATTATTCGTTTTCTGGTGTTTGGCTTTTTTAACATGTTTAGTAGAAGACAATTTTATAATTTTATGTGTTTTAATAACAGAATTGTTATTTTGTTGTAATTTATATTATGTTTAGTTTAATTATTCCGTTTATCACCATCTTATTTTACCCTTATTTTCCTACCTACTTTCTCAGTTACATATTTCGTTTCATTTAGTTTACTTCTTGTCAGTATAGTTCGTAGTCTGCGTGCTGCAGGAGATTTCTTTAACTCCAATAGATATTTTCCTGTATACTTTGCTTTCTAGTGTTCGTCTCATTATATATTCTTTACAAGCCCAAAACCGACTAACTTTCCCCGGGGTTAAAAAATAGGTTTAACCTCCAATTTCTGTAGGGAATTCTCTGCATGTCAAAAAATAGTGGACATCGGAAAATTTGTAATTTTTTTTAAATAAAGAATTATTTGTTCGTTGGTTCTTTATTTTAAAACCACTTTGATACTTTGATTATTTTGCGTTTTGCTTTAGTAATACATTTAACTACATTGCTTCACACTGTCCATAAATACTCATTGCCATCACTCTCGAGAGCTAGTTAACCTGCGGGATTATAATAGTAAGCTGGTTAATAACTAGCTTTTAAGGATGCGTATTGGCGAAAAGCTTAGAGTGGTTTAAATATATATATCATTTATACCTATAATTATAAATATATAAAACAATAGATATATAAATAATTGTCATCAATTTTCGAATTTTTCAATATATACATAGTGTAAAAAGGTAAACCCTTCTATGATTAACTCAGTTCTCATTAATAAATAGTTTATCCAAGAGACGATGTAATCATAATAATTTATCTGTGCCAAATACTTAAACAAGATTTATCATTACTGATATATATATATATATATATATATATATATATATATATAATACGTTTTCTTGTTTAATAATTTAAAACAACATTGGTTATTCAAATACAAGAGTATTTATTAATTTATATCCAAAGATTTTCGTTGGTAAACAGTACCAACATCATCAGGAATGAAAATTACAATGATGTATTTATTACATCATTGAATAAAATTACAATGATGTAATATTTGTAAAATTACAAATTGTAATTTTCATTCCTGATGATGTTGGTACTGTTTACCAACGAAAAGCTTTGAATATAAATTAATAAATATTTTTGTATTTGAATAACCTATGTTGTTTTAAAACATATATATATATATATATATATATATATATATATATATATATATATATACACACACATCCATTATTAATGATGGTAATTATTAGCGCCAAAACTAATCTATTCATTAGAAGTTAGATGTTTACCATTGGACATTAATGTCACTCAATAAGCTCTGGTTTAAAATAGCGTAGTAATTATTTGCAAATGCCCTTTGATTTGGTTTACGCAAAATGTAATGAAAGGCAAACAAATGTAATAACTCTAAAGTCGCATCCGTAATACCCGCTGTATGCTAAACACACGCAGTTGTCGATGGAATTGCAATCACCGAGTCGCGTAGAAACGATCACTTCCGGCCAAACACAATCCAGCGGAAATGCGATTGTAACACTGCCGTAGCGAGCAGCACTCGTTTTCCAATTGGTTTCAGCAAACGGCTTCTGCGGGAGTAATTACAACGTGCAGGTTAGGCGACTAAATCACAAGCGACCCATTACCTGCACACATCACTCGATTAATCAGTGCGCGCGGGGAAATTTCCCACGAGTCGTGGTCTCGCTTAATACAATAACCGACGTCAATCATTCAAAGCTCAGATTTTTCTATGTAGGTGGACGAGTCTGTAGACTCGCGCACCTAGTACGCTGTTTTGACGTCAGTAAACTATGTAAATACCTTCACAACAAACACTTTGTCTCAAAGATAAACGTATTGTCCCGGAGCCTTATCGGTAGTTCAACTCTGACAGATGTTTTCGTCTTCAACTAGAAGTTATTTAGAGGTTATGTTTAAATACTTTGTAAGTGAAATTACTATTATATATAGTATAATATAGTGCTTAATAATAAGATATATAAACAAACAGATGGCTTAACAATGAGATCACCCCTCTCAAGTATAATATCAGATATTTACCTCCAAAACCTTGACGAAATAATCACACAAACCGTAAAAACACACGAACCCAACGGACTGTTGGGTTCTATGTTGACGATAGATTATAAATCTCCCAAAATAAAGTAATAAATAATATCATCCTAAATGAAATCAACAACTTACATCCTAACATAAAATTCACCATGGAAGAAGAAATAATCAATAAAAGAAACTATCTAGATCTAACAATAACCAGAAATACAAGTAACATTAAATACTCAAATTTTATTACAAACTTAATACAATACCAAACCACTCTAGCCATCGCCCACAACATAAAATGGCTGCTTACAACTCTCATTTATAGAGAATGCTAAAACTACCTTTAAAAAATGAAGAACAAGCTAAAGAAAAACAAATAATATATCAAATAGCCCAAAAAAATGAATACAATAAAAAAATTATAGTTAAATTAGAATTTAAAATATTAAATAAATTAAAACAACCAAAAAACGAACCACAAACAACAAAATGGGCACATTTACATACACAGGATACAACATAAAAGGAATAACTAAAAAGTAATAATAATAACATAATTTACAAAAATACAGGAAACATAATCAATAAATAAACCAACCGGAAAATATGTCCCACACCTAATAATGGAATATATAAAATCGAATGCCCAGACTGTAAGAAATTATACATAGGCAAAACAAAAATGAAATTTAAAGACAGATATAAAGAGCACCTCAATGCATACACCAAACCTAACATTTACAACTCAAACTTAGCTACACACACCATCATACATCTCCCACATTAGAAAACATTCATCTAATACAAAAAAATGCTTTTCTTTACGATATTGTAATATAACCTAAAATAAAGTATAGTAAAAACGTCTTCTATTAAGCACTTGCATAAGGTTGCGTGTTTTTATCAACTTCTTAATGATTTTAACTCTTATCCGGAGGCTGTATAGTTTGAAGTAAATATAGAACTTACCCCCAGCTTGAAGCCTTATAGCCTATAACTTATAGCTTACTATAAGGCCGAAAGTTGCCGCAAAATGTTCTAGCGCTTGTCCTTACATCCTTCAATGGCAGATTATGTATTCAATAACAAAACGCTATTTACCTAATCGTATTATGTCGTGTACTGATTGGCCAAGTACTTGATGCAGGCGCTGAATGCTTAGTTTTATTTTAATAATTTTGTTACTAGTCCTGTCAACAGTTAAATTTATTTTTTTAGGTTATCTTTGCTGGCATTTTTTAATTTAGTACGTTTTACAAGTAAGCAAATTCCCATAGTCGTTCCATTTCAACATAATCAAGTCAGCTGGTTAAGTCTTACTCATATGTATTCCGGTTAATAGTGTTACATTTAAAATAATTTGTGTTTAAAAACTTCTACGAAATAAACTCTATTTGATTGAAACAAAGTACTATTTGACACGAAAAGATAAATTCATACTTGGTTTCTGAAAAAACAAATTAAATTAAATAAAAGGCAATAAGATTTGCAATTACTCTTGGCGAGCTATCTTCAGAGAACCGGAAAGAGGCCGACATTTTATTCTGATTCTGTTTCCGGTTCTGTGTTTTTCCTTTAGTATGTTCAATGAATTTCCATCAGTTCACTGAACACAAAAGCTCTTCTTGGGGCGGCGCTGCGTTAGTCTAATTTGAAAAGAAAAGAAAGTTTACTTCAAATAAATAATGTGAATAAAATACGTAATATCGTAGATTTATATATTTCGTGAATACATAAATAACATATATTTAGTGAGATTATACATAATGCACAATAGTGTGAGAAACGTATTTAAACAATACATCTCTTTATTAATTATTTGTGTTTTATTTTTATAATTTTATGTTTTTAGTTTATGATTAATTCGGTTCGTCATTATAGACCAGGGGCTCCTAAGCTTTTTGGTTCTACGCACCTTCCTATTGAGATAAAATTCTCAGACACACCTCCTCTTAAGATAAAATTCTCAGACACCCCTCCTCTTAAGATAACATCCTCAGACGCCCCCCCTTAAGATAGAATCCACAAACGCCCCATCCCCTTGAGATAAAACCCTCAGACGCTCCTTCCCCTTACGATAAAATCCTCAGCCGCCCCTTCTCCTTAAGATAAAATCCTCAGAAGCCCCTCCCCTTAAGATAACATCCTCAGACGCCCCCCTTAAGATAAAATCCTCAGACGAACCCTACCCTTGAGATAAAACCCTCAGACGCCCCCTCCCCTTAAGATAGAATTCTCAGCCGCCCCTTCCCCTTAAGTTAGAATCCACAGACGCCCCCTCCCCTTAAGATAAAATCCTCAGACGCACCCTCCCTTAGATAAAATCCTCAGATGCTCCCTCCACTTCCTCAGACGCTACCTCCACTTTACACTATAAATAAATAGTACTGGCCTATGATGAAGAATCAAATATTATATGCATATATATTAAATATGGTGATATGTTTTCTTGTAATATATTTATAAATGAAAAATCTTTCAAAACCAAGAATAATTTTAATACATATATTATTCTTATACATGTGGAATTTTTGTGAAATAATATATATATTAAAAGTATTCTTGTTTTTGAAAGGTTTTTAATTTATATATATATATATATATATATATATATATATATATATATATATATATATATATATATATATATATATAAAGAACAAAAGTCTAAATACAAATACAAGAATTATAATTGAATTAACCATTCAAAGCTTTTCGTTGGCTAACAGTACCAACATCATCTGTTGTTGTTGGTACCAACATCAGTATAATTCAATTATAATTCTTGTATTTGTATTTAGACTTTTGTTCTTTATTAATAAACAAGAAAACATACTGCGATATATATATATATATATATATATATATATATATATATTTGTGTGTGTGTGTGTGTGTGTGAGTTGTGTGTGTGTGTGTGTGTGTGTGTGTGTGTGTGTGTGTGTGTGTTGTGTGTGTGTGTGTGTGTGTGTGTGTGTGTGTGTGTGTGTGTGTGTGTGTGTGTGTGTGTGTGTGTGTGTGTGTGTGTGTGTGTGTGTGTGTGTGTGTGTGTGTGTGTGTGTGTGTGTGTGTGTGTGTGTGTGTGTGTGTGTGTGTGTGTGTGATGTTGGTACTGTTAGCCAACGAAAAGCTTTGAATTGTTAATTGAATTATAATTCTTGTATTTGTATTTAGACTTTTGTTCTTTATTAATACACAAGAAAACATACTGCGATATTTATATATATATATATATATATATATATATATATATATATATATATATATATATATATATTTGTGTGTGTGTGTGTGTGTGTGTGTGTGTGTGTGTATGTGTGTGTGTGTGTGTGTGTGTGTGTGTGTGTGTGTGTGTGTGTGTGTGTGTGTGTGTGTGTGTGTGTGTGTGTGTGTGTGTGTGTGTGTGTGTGTGTGTGTGTAGGTGTGTGTGTGTGTGTGTGTGTGTGTGTGTGAGTTGTGTGTGTGTGTGTGTGTGTGTGTGTGTGTGTGTGTGTGTGTGTGTGTGTGTGTATATATATATATTTGTTTATTCTCAAGGCCCTTTCCCCTTGTAGCCTTTTTTTACCACACTTCCGGCTAACTCTATAACATTAGTTTATGACTATCTGAACTTTAAATTTTGTAAATTTGTGAAAATTCACTGACACAGAACGTTTTCGAACGCTATGTTTCGATCTTCATCAGTGTCTTCTGCTTGGAGATGTCGGGTCAAGCGGTGACGGTTTTAAAGGCAGGTTTTTGATAGTATCAAAGAGTATATGTGATTTGTATTGTGTTTTTTCGTTTAATATGTTTTTGCTTTGTGTGTTTGTGTGTCTGTAAATTTCATATTGTTCTAGAGTGTTGAGATGTGGTCCCTTTTTTGTTGATGTGTAGGATTTCTAGGTTATGGTAAATGTCTGTGTATTTGTATCCTGTTTCTTTTATGTGATTGTAAAATGCCGAATTGGTTTTCTGTTTGTTTTCCTCGACTCTTTGTTTAGAGCTGCGACCTGTATGTCCAATGTAGAATTTGTTGCAGTGTAATTTGTATACGCCTGGTGCTTGTAGTTTATCTTTGTTGTTGATGTGTTTTATTTTGTATTGTAACTTGTTATTAGTTTTGTATGCTATTTTGTGTCCTGTTTTTTTGAAATTTTGTTGGTTATTTTATTTGTTGTTTTGTTTATGTATGGTAATGTGATGTATTTGTTTTCCCTGTCTGTAGTGTTAATTTTAGTGTTTGTTTGTATATTGTACCATAGTTTGTCTATTATTGTGGTGTTGTATCCATTTGTGTATGCTACATATTTATTTTATCTTATTATTTTCCAACCTATCTCGCCCGCCTGACTTGCCTTCACTCATGTTATAGTCCACTAAATTTGAAAGAACCGCTAATGTTATTTTTAACCCTATGACCCACTTTTCGATTCAATATCTAACCCTCTTGGGAGGATTTTGGTAGTGTTTCCATGAGCTCATGCATATAAGGCCTATTTACGTAGTATCCTTGACCAAATGCGTTTTAATTTGAATTTTGTAATATTTATTTTTTTTTATTTATTGCCAGCTTTTTTATAATTTTGTAAAATATGAATTTATCTAGTGTTTAATAGATTATAAATAAATGTTCAACATCTGAAGAAGACTCCCGTTTGGGATCGACAGGTAGAGCAATGCTGTATAGCAAGTTAGAAGATTTTTCAACGTTATCTGTCTTTAATTGGTCCTAATCAACCGAAATGTTTTCAAAAACAATTTTAACAAATAACTAAAAACTGTGTCAGGTCTTATAAAATGGTAATTCAACTCTTTCTATTTCTTTCCACATACGCGTTTCAGCACCAAAATTATCGTTAGTGAGTTAAACTACAAAAGTTCTGAACTAAACTAACTTTTATGAATTATATTTTAGAATTTGTGTAGAAGTATACATTGATGACGATTTTAACATGGAACGAGTTATGAGAATAAATAATTGGTTTTGAGTTGATACCTGTTATATTATCTAGTTATCATTGCTCACAAGCGGTGATTTGGTGCCTATAAAAATAATTCGAAAAATTATACCTGACTTCATACAGTGCTGTTTTCATCTCTATGGTTTCTATGTAAGAACGAATTCGATTTACGAAAATAATAAATATATTTTTAGAAACAATAGCTCTTCATCTGAGGCTTTGTAAAATAATCTTTTATCTTTGCAACGAATGACCTTTACTGAATAAGATATTAAAAGATTATATTTCTAAGATAGCCTTACTGACAAATGTAATGCCGTCTTCCCAATGTTCTTGTAACATAACATCAAATACCTTCACAATCCATGCGAAGATCCCATTATCTGGACAACTGGCGTGAAGAAAATTGGCGTTTTGAGTGGGTTTTTAGCAACAAAGGCTTAGCGTCATGTTATAAGAGACTTCAACGACGGACAAATCTGTACGCTCTTCAGATCATCCTAACTGGGCGGCTTTTGTTTGTCGCCAAACCATTATCCTAATGTTTTTTTTTTCATTTAGTGTTTTTTTAAGGTTTGAATTATTTTGAACTTAAGTTATACTGTAAACCAGTTAGATAAATAAAAACGGGGTATCAGAGTGTCAACTTAAGTTGATTCATAACAAAGAAATATAGCTTATAGTATAGACTGCAGGCTTACTTGAAAAGCGTGTGCTCGTTTATAGCTCAAATCTTACATTAATTCTGAAATGTCTGCTCAGTTTTACTGGTGACTTTAGTGCCGGTGACAAGGGAAATTGAGGCAGCTCGGTATGTACCAATAACAGGCACGCATACTACATTGGTGAAATATTTCCATACCTAGCTTTTTCTTGGAAGGCTCATTCTATTTAAGAATAAACTCCTACGAAATTAAGAACAAACTACCGAGTTTGAAATAGCGTCTACTATACACAACACTGTCGTGAAACCTGACAGAAATTGTACACCCTCACACGACGTTAATCAGTAGAGCCAGTGAAAGCGACAAATCAACCGATGACATCCGCGGTAAAATATCAGCAACTTTCCAGCAACGGCGACTTTTTGCCCAATCAAAACAAAACCCCCTCCATCCTTCAGTCAAAAACGCTGCACTTCGATCGGCACCGTGAGCCGAGAGGTGATAGCAGTCAAAGTCCAGTCAGTCAGTAAATAGTTCAGTTCTTCAATGGCCCTGCGGCCGCGGACGGTTCATAATTTTCAGTCACACGTTGTGAGCCTTCGATCGACTGGAACTAGCATTTTCCATATTTTGTCACTGGTACCACCAGCGACAAACGAATATCAGTGACAAGTCACCGTCATAGAAAATATCGACCATCAGTAGTTTGCTACCTAATCACAGCAGACTCTTACTGCAATTAACATTTCCGCCGCCAACAAACCCCGCATTGAGGCGCGGGCGAGATTGTGCAATAAATGCGCCCCATTGTTGGCCGTGCAGCCAGTAGCATGTTAGCATCCTACTCACAACCAATTAGAGTGGCTCACTAAGGGAATACCGCTCCCACGATATGGGTTATATTTATTCCGATGCGTACACAAACAAGCCTATTCATTTCATGACGTCCTTTATAATTATGCTTGCACAAACGGCTGGAGCTGCTCCTAAATGAGCCTATTGAAATTGTATCGAGGTATTCCGCACCACTATATGAAGGGTGTATTTTGTACTGACACTCTGCTATATTGTAAACAAAAATATACCTGGAGCTGTAAAATGTCCTTAGGAATACGGAATAATAAAAAAACTAACCCTAAACTCTAAAAATTATAAAAACATTTTCATAACCTCACTTAATAACACACACGCGCGCGCGCAAGCACACACGCACGCACCATGTTAGCATCCTACTCACAACCAATTAGAGTGGCTCACTAAGGGAATACCGCTCCCACGATATGGGTTATATTTATTCCGATGCGTACACAAACAAGCCTATTCATTTCATGACGTCCTTTATAATTATGCTTGCACAAACGGCTGGAGCTGCTCCTAAATGAGCCTATTGAAATTGTATCGAGGTATTCCGCACCACTATATGAAGGGTGTATTTTGTACTGACACTCTGCTATATTGTAAACAAAAATATACCTGGAGCTGTAAAATGTCCTTAGGAATACGGAATAATAAAAAAACTAACCCTAAACTCTAAAAATTATAAAAACATTTTCATAACCTCACTTAATAACACACACGCGCGCGCGCAAGCACACACGCACGCACGCACGCGCACACACACACACAAAAACACACACGCGCGCGCGCGCACACACACACACACAAACGTACATACACACACACAAACTTACACACACACACACACACACACACTCACACACACACACACACACACACACACACACACACACTCACACACACACACACACACACACACTTTTTAAAGTTTTTTAAATTCTATAATCGAGTACAACAAAAAAGGTTACAACTTTGAAAGAACATGTAAATTTATTGAATTGACCCTGAAACTTGGTTTGGGAATTATTTTATAGGAAAAGTATCAAGTTTGTCCTATATGCTATGTGAGTACTGTGTATAGTATATTTATAAGTGTGTGTATGTGTGTGTGGGTATTGTATAAGTGTGGTATTTTATTTTAGTATTGAAAACGGCAATAAGATCATGTGAATAACTAAAACGTCATTGATATTAAATGGATAATAGTTAAAATAGTCGTGTCCACTTCATAGAGTCCCTGAGCTTATATTATAAAATTTGTAGTATTCTGATCAAATTTGTCTGGTTCATAATCTCTAGTCCGGTGCGGGTGTAAGGAAGGGGCACCGGAAATGGGAAAAAGTGACAATTTTTAAAGCATGTTTTTATATCGGTGCTGTGAGATGTAGTTTTGTTTAAATAAAGAAAATACTGTGGTACTGATCTGTTTCAATCCGAATTCGTACAAGCTATTTGCAAATGTCACCTGCATCGTACAGATTTAATAAGTAAATGTTTGTAAATCTTAAAATATAGGAACATTCAAAAGAAAAATATTTTTAGTGACTATCTACCCAAGTTATAGACTTATTATCATAGGTGAAACTTTAGTATTCTGTAAGAAAGTAACAGATCGAATAATATTGTGCTAAATTTTCATTTCAGCCAGTTCTTAACTAAGAGAGTATATTAATTTAGGAGGTTGAAGAAAATTATATTTAGGACGACTGCTTAGATGGCTAATCAATTAGTGGCTAATGGGCCACGTAGGTTTTACTCTACATTCCACAGGATTCGTTGCCGTCAGGACGAAAATACCGTGCCACTCGAAAGTTAATTCTCCCGTCATCTGATATTACTTATACTCATTACCGCTTTACTTTAATTAGTGATCAGTAATTGCAGCAATCGCCTCAGGTACGGCGTTGGCGTCCCTCAGTGCGCAGTGTGGTAATTGGGTTTAGGAATTCACTTTAAGGAAGTCAGTTGCGAAGGTATTCTGTCTCTTGAAGGAAATATAAATCTTTGGTTTTTTTACTGCTGCATTGGATCTGCGACGCCTGGATATCTCTTGGTAGGAGCACGACGTAAGTGGTCAGGAGTGCAAATTTGGTCATTTCTGGTTCACTAATTAGAGGCAAATAACGTGCTGAAAAAGAATCAAATATTAGTTGTTTGTGGCACTTAAATTAAAAGTCATAAATTTATCAAATTAATTATAAATTAAATTTAATAATAATAAATAATATTAATTAGCATATTTTTAATACTTGCTATGATTATATTTTTGTCTAAGACTGGAGGGGAAAGAAGCAATCACGTCGACTACGCACCAGATCCCACAAGCTTATTAAATGCACTATAGTTAAGTATTAGGGTTTTTTAAACAAATGTTATGGGGACTTTAATTCTTGTACATAAAGTAATTAGGAAAAATTAATGTTACAGAAATTAAAGTGGCAAAATTGAAAAGGAAAATCTTTAAAACGTTTGTAACCTAATAATCTTGGTTTTCATTTGGAACAACAAAATTCGAATGCTTAAAATTAACACGACAGAAAGACAAAAAATAGGACAAAACAATTTGACAAACTAAACTTAAGTGAAATGTATAGACTAACTCAAAGGCTGGGGACGCTTTTAGATGTAGCAACCCAAGCTGGATCTGTACACGGCTCTTTAAGTATTTACACTTTTAGCTAGCTCTCAGTCACTTAGTGTCAGTTTTTGTTAAAATCAAGATATTACCTTTCGGAATAATCCTAACCTTTACGACCCTCCGACTTATCCACCATGACACACAACTTAAATATGCTTTTTCCCTTAAAATACACAAACAAATCAGAGTCATCCTATTTGCCTGTTGAATATAACGAAACGACGTACGCACTGTCTTAAAAGTACGAGATTTAAGTTGAAATAATTATTTTTTTCCTTACGTATGTTTCAAAAACATTAATTTTGTGTTTTTTTAAAAACACATCTAACTCTAAACAGTTTTATTTATTTGGGTCAAACTTTTATTTGGTTTAGTCAGTCCCCTGAAGATGACATGGTTGATGTCGAAACTGATACCACGATATGAATTAAATTTTAAATTAAATCTAACTGTAATTTACACTAAGAACAGAAGCAGTATTATAATTTATACAATGAATACTCTCATGCAAGAATATTATTAATTAAAAACACTTGAAAAATGTTACACTAGCCTATAGTAGTACTTACTTTTATAATTGTTGAGGACGCCCGTTTCGGGAGATGTGTTTAATTGTCAACTCAGTCCGTAACCAATTTCAAGGTTTTTGTTGGTTAGGGTGAATGTGGGATATTACGGTGGGGATGTGGGTGTATTTTGGTATTAGGCTTTATGGTGTCGAAACGTGTATGTGAGTTCACGTGCCGAAACACTAGTAGCTCACGTGAAGATGGAATCAACAAATATGAAGAATATTAAAATAATAAAAAATTATTATAGAATATTTTAACGTCTGTTATAATTAGTGGTAAGTAGAAAGACTTTGATCAAATAACAGACAAATTTAACATTGAAAATTAATTGCTCAACGTTTCGTTATCTACACAATTTCGTCTTCAGGAATAGTTGTTTAACAAATTAACAATATTTTTAAAAAATATTACCACAGTAAAGAAGTATTATTACGATAAAATTATACATTCACAATTTATTTAATTCTTCATGATTATTCAAGCACTCTTATGTAGCATAGTACGATGGAAGTTACTGTTGATAACAGAATCAACAATATCATCAGCAACGGTAACTGTTCGTTGCCCTTATTAAACCTGAAGCCATATTACAATGTTCATAAATTAAGTATACTTACAACGAGTACATTCATTTACAATAATTAATTGTTTTATACATCCTTAGAATTAGAATTAGAAATAGCCCACGAAGATAGTGAGAGTCAGAAAAAAAAATATATATATATATATATAAGCTAAGGTAAAAATTAAAAACAGTAACAACAAAAAAAGAACAACCAAATAAACATACAAAACAAACACAAATAAATAAAGACAAACTAGTTCGTTGCCCTTATTAAGCCTGAAACCAAATTACAGTGTTTTTAAACTGAATGTACAGACAACTGAGTATACGAGATTACAATACCTAAACTTGTTGATTTTATTTGATATTTTAATCATTGTAATTCAGTGTACACTTTGTCTGCATACGCAATTTGAAAACACTGTAGCCAGGTTTCAGGCATGATAAGGACAACGAACTACTTGCCGAAACGTTGCTGATTTAAAATGATATTGTTCATTTAGTTATCAACAGTAACTTCCATCGTACTAAGCTACATAAGAGTGCTTGAATAAACTTGAAGAATTAAATAAATTGTAAATGTATAATTTTATTGTAATAATATTTTTTTATTGTGGTAATATTTTTTTTTAATATTGTTAATTTGTTAAACAACTATCCCTAAAGATGAAATTGTGTAGATGACGAAACGTTGCTGATTAATGATATTGTTGATTCGGTTATCAACAGTATCTTCATTCATAACAATTTTAAACTCCTTGAAAAGAGATTTACCTTACAGCTAATACTGCAATTATTTTGCAAACTTCATTGCTTGTACACGAACTTCTAGAAACACTTTGGTCACTCTTCTTAATACAATTATGTTTAAACTGATCAATCACTATAAATCTTAAGAGAATATACACACTCCTATAGCTCAAGTATTTGATTGCTTTTCTTGGACGCTGTCTTGGGTTTATGCCAATTTTATTGATTATATTTATTTGTTGTTTAAAGCTATTTAATATGTTTGGGGTTTTTTAGTGCAGCATAGTGTCCTATAGTGACTCAAAAGTCATTACTCGTAAAGATATTAATGGGGGGTCAAACATTGTACTGAGAAACGTTAAGTAGCCTCCCGACAAATTTCCTTATTTTAATACTATTACGAACAATAAAACGATAATTACAGAACTACGGAGTTTTATGACGTAATGAAATGTGATTGGCTTAATTGAGCTGTATTTAGTGAAGAATCCCAAACACGATGCTCGGATGTGAATTATCGGTGAAATCGTTTGGCAGGCGTTCAACTGACGTCACAGTTTTATGTTGGCCGCCCTGATTTACACAGCACTACAATATGCATGTCCACAACACGGACCCATTATTTTAATTTAGTTTTCCTTTTAAACGAATACTTTACTGGGTCTGTGTATATTTATGGGCTCGCTTAATAGTATGCTGTGAGTGGGCGTTGCAGTCTCTACCTGTTTGTAAGTGTTAGTTTGGGCAATCTCCAAGTATAATTGAATATATTTTTTTCTTTT